>NW_010577468.1:633432-646272 GCF_000705375.1 Tinamus guttatus | reverse complement strand
AGCAGGAAAAGAAACTCAAAGTCATTAAAATGAAATTTAGAAATAGAAATTTATAGATGAACAAAGACATAAAACCTGTGTCAAGTTTCTGAAATTATAAACTGCTATTAGGCAATTACTGCTAGGGATGAGAGAGCTTCTGGTAGAAAACATTAAAGTACTATCAGAATTTTCTTTAAAAGAGGTCAGGACTATTTGGAGCATTTTACTAAAAGCATTTGTTTTCTGTAAGTTAATGCTAACAACTCTATTCCTTTCCACATTTAAATTAGGTAGTGGTTTGTCTGTAGTAGCTATTTTGCAGTAGCTTTTATTTTTTCATGTTATCACTGTACTTTATCAGTGGATAAAATATTGAATGTGCCATGTGTAATATGAATTTTAATAGAATAAAATAAGATTTTTAGAAAGGAAAGTAACTATCAAAGAAATATCTAATATTAATTCTACCAAGATAGAATGCAACAACCTTCAAGATAGCTTTATTTGTTAAAATTTATGCAATTATTGTAAAATGCTTTTTTTTCCTTTTTTTTCTCAGGATGCTTTTAAATCCAGATTCTGGTAATCTAATATCAAATAGGCTGTTCATGTTCATTTAAAAAGGATCATGAAGTTTACATATTTATGATCATGATGTTCAGGTTGCCTTTCCTTTGAGAGGAAAAACTTGGATGAAGCAAAAATTACTGAGGGGAAAAAAGAAAAATACCCTGGCTAAATTGGTCTATCAGCTGAATGAGAGCAAGGTGAGAGACCAGATAAGAGGCACACAGAGAATGAAGGAAGACAAAGGAATGTGGCATTACATATTTTAAAAATAGTTGAACCGGGGAAGCATAATAACCAGAGTCTGTATTCTACTGATAAAGCAAATGAGGCTGGAGAAGAAAAGAAAATAAGACAATGCAAGTGGGTTAAAGAAAGAACAGAAACATGCAGTGCAAGAGGCCCACCAAAAATAAAATGCAACTTGAAAAATTGCAAGCCAGCACATTTTGGGGAAATGAATGCAAAACACAGACATTCAACGAACAGATTAAAGCCTTGGAAGGAGCAATACGAGTATGTACTTCGGAGAAATTGTGGGCAACATGATAGCCATGAATTTGCAATGCAATATGTCTGAAGGGGGACATAAAACCCAAGTAGGAAACACAGGCACCTAATCACAGAGTCCCTTTTCTATATGGCCTTGTTACAAGCATATCTGAGGTATTTCATTAATTATGGTTACATTATGGCCAAAAATATATACACACTGTGAAAGGGAAAATGGGGTAAAGCAACAAAAATGATTACTGGATTGGGTTGTCTTATGGGACAGACACACGAGAAGAGCTTAAATAAATACAGTAGGTTATCGACTAGGGGGAAATAAAGTAACCAGATACAAAATATATAAGGCATAAACACTAGAAGTGAGAGGCAGCAGAGAGTGTAACACTTGTAGACAACAGGAGCAGGTTCAGACTAAGTATCCTTTCAGAAAATTACCTGACTGCATGCTAAAGGCACAGACAGCAACACAAACTTTCTGCTCATAGACCTTAATCTGATTTTTATTTCAGCTTTATTGAAAGCGCTAAAATGTCTGATCACCTTTGGCAGGCAGTTCTTCCCCACTGTCAGAATATTAAAAAAGGCAGTCTCAGAAAGAAAAATCTCCAAAATCTCCTGAATTTCATTTGTTTTACAGGCCTTATTTACCTCCATATTTTTCAAATGGATTGTAATTTGCATTTAGACATTTAGAGAAGTTACACTGTCTTTATATACCTGCTTAAAACATTGCTCACCATCTGAAGGTCAGAACTGCTACATTCCCTCAGCAAATCTACTGCCAGAGGTTGCAAAAAGTGCTTCTCCATTGTCCATGGCTGAACAGCCACACAGCATATCATCAATACTATATCCCCAAGCAGCTGAGAGTGGCTGACATATTTTGGAATTTTAATGAAATCCATCAGGGAATATCTGATAGGTAGAACATCTGGATATCAAAAATCTTTGGAGTTATGCAATACTCTGGTGAGAGCTGCTTCACTTCTCATTTTTGTCACACTTCCTTTATGTATTTTTAAGCTCATTTCTTCCTTTAAAGTTAGCTCTGCCAAGCCTGCTGTCACTGCAATTTGGTTATTACCCATTCCCAGCTGATGCTATCAAGCTGACCTGTGGTGAAGCAGGGCTGTCAGAGTAAGCGGATTCCAATGTACGGTAGTTGAAATAATAAATGATAGGGGCTGTACACTAGAGAAAACTGTGATTATATCGTCACTCCAGTCCCCATTAAGCTCAGCAATTTCTATCCATTTGAAAACCTGGAATGTCATTTTTGCAACATGTAAGTGTTTTACTGAATGCAATAAAATCCACCATTTTAACAGTGATTGCTTTTCAGGGCCTGCTCAAAGGATTCCTATCTAAATAAACATTTCAGGAGGTTACTTACCTGTATCATACTCTTAATTCATAATGCGAGGATATATTGTTTTGGAAATGACAAGCACTCAGTTGCGCATTTCTTTCCATGCTTGCCAATGGCCATGGTATTGGAGGGTAGATGACAAAGGTCCGGTCCAAATTCCAGTAAGCGCTCAGACCTCTGAATCTCTCACTGCTGGAAATGTTTCAAAGATTGGCTCTAAGAAATTTCCATACTCTCCTCCCACTCTTTGGACTAGTAGTGAAGTACAGCAAAATTCTACTTTTGGCACTTCTGCTGCTCTACATCTGCAGCTGCGGAGTGTGGTTCAGACTGAATTGTCTGAACCTTTGATAGGCTTGCATTTCATTTGAAAATATTTTTAGGAGGTTCTGCCTCCAAGATTCTGCTTCCTAATCATCCTAGAACAGATAATTAAATAAAGAAGTGCATTTCATCAACTATTTGTATCAAAAGGTAACGCGCAATGATGGTAGAACTTTATTTGAACCTGGTTGGAGGCTCCCCACCTCCCCACCTCTTCAGGCTTCAGGTTCTGAAAGAATCCAACACTGTCTTCTGTTTAGCCAGCTTCTACTGGTTTTGTACTGGCTGAGGTGACAGAAACTCAGGGACCTCCTGACTGAGGGAACAGAGTCAGCCAGAGAAGAGATCTTAAAATATAAATACACATAGGGAGAAAATAGAAAGCAACTCTTACCCTTGGCCCAGGGGTGCTTAATGAACTGAATGGAAAGTACCTTTACTGTTTCTAATTGGTGAAATGTGTGCTTGAAACTCATCTGGTTGCTTATGCATGAGCTATGACTGTGAATTAACTGGAAATCTGGCTCAGTGAAATGACAAAACAAAAAAACAGATCAGGAAATAAATGTAAAACAGTCCTAGCAAGAAACAGATGATACAAGAATGAAAAGACATGTGCAGACAGAGTGCGGATGAAAAATATATTTACATTTTTTAAAACCAATTAAAAAGATGACAGAAATAATTCAATCAATGCTTGTAAGTTACAAGGAAAGGATGTATATAAAAATGTTTGAGAGTGTTTGTGGGAGAGCAGATTTGGAAACTGTGTGGCAGTATTAGTTTGTACATTGAAAAAAAGGGATAGTAAACCATGTTGGAGTAATTTAAATTCAAATCAAGTTTGGGGCCTAAACCAATCACCACTTGCTAGTAGAGAGATGTGCCTTTACTATCCCAAATACGTCCACAAGGGAAGATTGTAGATTGAGATTTTATAAAATGTAATTTGATCTTCTTTATAATGTCATTGTCTTCAGCAGAGTTCCTCCTAATTTATTTTACTGTTAGTGAAAATTCTGAAGCAGCAATCAGAATAAGGTATCATCTAGCTAGATGAATTTTATTTTGACCTGTGAATGCTTCCGGGATTGTGACATTTCCTCTTTGTTTATGTTCTTCTGTGAGTACATATCTAGAGTACCTGTGTCTATCATGGATTGAGCATGAAAGTGCCATTAGTTCTAATAAACTGGTATTGACAAGAAAATATTTGCCTCTTGCTCTGCTTTCCATGAGTGTGTAGTAAGCCTTCCACTTCTCTTGCACTGCTTTTGTGCCAGAGCCTCGTCATGCTTTTCAATCTTGTGGAACAGTAGTACAGATTGATGAGAAGTCATCAGTCAGTACATGTCACATGTTCCCTCTTTATCTGATCCACAGAGAATCCCTTACAGTAGGAGGATCTACTTCTTTAGGTAATATTGTACAGATTTCTGGCTGTAAATGTCTCCAGTTCTGTACCAAGGAGATTCAGTACCCTGGAAGCACTGAACATATGAGCAAATCATAGTTTTCGGAGCAAGCTAAGGTACACACTACCACGCTTAAGATGGAGCTACTTACATAGTTGTTTATTCTCATTCAAGACTTTTTTTTTTTTGATCATCTTTCTTTTCTTCAACAAAAGATTTGGTCTCCCTACTCACAGTCCCCCAAACAGCTGAATATTTTTGAAAGATGAAATACCCTAAATATGAATTTTACAGCAAGAGATAACAATCAGAATACTACTTTTTATAAAAATCCCAGATAAACAGCATAAAGGTATAGCAGATTTATTCGTTCCTAAAGCCTGATTTAGAGCAAAACTTACACTGAGTGGTAAGAACAGGTTATACTTAGGGAAGTTAAAGTTATGAAATTTGCAATGACTCATTCCTCTAGTAAAATAATACTCTTCCGTAACCCACATGAAATTCAATTTCTATAAGTCAAAAATTTGTAGAATTAGGAAGTTAGGGAATGCCAAATTTATGTGGGGTGGAGATGATTTGGATCTAAAATGAAAGAGGTGACTCACAATGAGTGACAGTTATGTCAGACTGTATTTATATATTTTTTAATTTCTTTTCCTTTTTGCACTCCCCAATGATGATTAGCATACTTTTATTTTCTCTCCCTTTGAAGAGAAATCCATCTTATTCCCTCTTCTCCTTCTCCTCCTCTAGATTTCAAATTCTAATAATGAGAAATGGCTACAATGTATCTTACCATTTGATTATTAAGAGTCCTGGAAGTAATGATGCCAAATTGTGACACACTATTCTATTCTCACACACAGACAGTGATCACAACAAATGATCCTCTTCCTGTTCCTTTTCCGGGCAATCTGTTTGGCTCCATCATAATGAATTCCTCTGCTCTAAATTTCCAGGGAGTACCTCCCACCTTGTTGCTTTTCTTTTTTTTATAGGCTTTGGCAGAGGAATTTTGCCAAAGGAAAATGGAACACCTCAGTCCTATTAGCTCTTAGGATCAATGTGGGCATTGTCCCCAGCAACCCCTGTAACTTAATAATTTAAGCATTTCACCTGCCAGAATATTAGCCATGCAAGCACTCTAGGCTTATTGGTAACTCTGCCAGGTTACATGACAATGAGGCAAATGAATCCCAGACAGACTTTGAATAAGTAACTAAATCAAATTCCGATATGCTCAACAGAAGAAATACCCAGCCCTAGACATAACCATAAACAGACCTGGCCCTCTCTTTCTTTACTACATGATAAATCTGTTTGAGCTTCGAGCAGCTCTCTAAGAAGCCATGCTTGTGTACGTGGACTGCTTTTTAACTAAATTGTCTTTCTGTGATGCTGAACAGCCCCACAGTTAGTTAGAAAGGACTTTCTGCTGAATTTTAAGACCAAAAGACCAAGTTGCTGTCAATACCCGTTTTCCTTGCTCCATCACTGGGATTTTCCACAACCTTTAGTATAAAATTTTGAAGAAACTCATTCTTCCTATGATATTCCCACGCTGTCTTTCACTCTCCCAAGGTGAAAGCCTACTCACATTATGGTTGTTCTTAGCTACTCTTAGAAAGACACAACAGTGACATTCTCATCTCCCTCATAGAAAACACAGGAACCAATCCCCATGTAAGAAGATAAATACATGAAAACAAACCAGAGTCTTTACAGTTTGGAGATCACTGTTCCAATTTCCATCTCTTCAGGGTTTTTCATTGCATTTTCTGCACTTAATATTCATTTGCCTTGGGATTTGAGGAAAATTCCAGGCTCTCCAAACAAGGCATCTGTGTTGAGATACCATCATCCTTTAACTTCACTGTCAAAGCAGGCAGAAGAGCAAAGACCAGAGAGACTGATCTCCAGCTAATGGAAGATGTCATATCTCCACTAAATCAATTTGCTGAGGTGATGGCCTTTCTGTTACGTTTGGTGAGAGCCACAAAACCAGAGGTAATAGTTTCTTGGGATTGAAGTACTGGATGATATAGCGACGAATAAAACTGTAGTGAAGGCTTTCCCTATTTCACTGTATGCATTTCAAAGTTAGCATTTGAGGCCCTAAATCCTTGACCAGGTAATAGTTTTTCCTTATGTGTTCCAGAACATAGGCTGCGAGAAGCAAATGCACATACCACATATGTTAATGATCTTTCCTCCACAAGAAGTTCTGATGTTCATTCTGTTTTCATGCTGGAATAAATTTAGAGTGAAACTTCCTTTCAAGTAAATTGCAGCCCCATAAAATAAATGAGCATAAAACCCTTTCTTTCCTAACAACTTCAATGTAATTGAACTATTCATAGAGATTTCAACCTTTTAATGGAAGAGATGCTGAAATGCAGCACATAATGATCTGGTCAAGCAGCATACAAACTGGGTCAGAAAAAGAAAATATAACATGTCAAACTCAGAGGAACCATGAACTCATTTTGCTTATCCCTACATATGTATAACTTACCAGCCCATATTTTTTTTTCTAAGTAGTAAACTTATTTTCAATGTGTGGAAACTTAAAAGATTTAACTTATTAAATTGTTACCCTTGTAGGTTTAAATTCGCTTAATGTATATGCCAAAGATTTGTAAGTACAGCAAGAGATTCATTAGTGGGAGTCTATTCAAAGGTATAAATTAAGATAGCTAACTGTGCTTATCTTAGGTACACACACAGTTACACATCAGTACATATCAGAAGATCTAATTCTGTGGGAATTTAGTGTTTATAAAAACATCAAAACATAACTTACAATGTACACTTGCATTTTTCTCAAAACAAAATATTTGTAAAGAAGTGATTCTGAGATTAATAATGATTTCATTTCTGAATTAAGTGAATTCTTCACTTGCCATTGTATCTTTTCATGATTTTTGTTACATTTTGGGAGCAGGATTCCTCTACACAGCAGTGGTGGGAAGAGCTGCTCTGTGGAGAGGTGGGATATACAGCCCTGTGGCCATTCCTCTGTCTCATGACACACAGCAGGAAGGCAGGAGGAGGAGCCTGCTTATAGATCTGCTCCCAAATGGTAGGTTTGAAATAATTAGAGCATATGCAGAAGCCAGACATTGAACTATCAAACATGTAATACTGAGAAAGAACCTCCACTGTGCCTCAGACACAACATACTATAAAGATTAACTATACATTAATCTTAATCAAGAGAAGAAATTTTAAGTTACTTACGTATATGATATACATAGTCTTTTGCTTCCCGATCCATTGAATTTATTACTCCGGTTTGGTCTGCTCATAGTTATAGTTTTACTTTTAGAGATATGTAAGAGCAATATGTTCCTCTCAGAATTCTGGATGGCAGGATCCTATCTTTGCACTAGGAATGAATGTCCTAAATTAGGTCTTAGAAGAAGAATTTTGGAATTAATCCTGGGATAATTTCTCAGAAGAGTTATAGGCTGAAGAATCCTTGGCCTTTCTACAGCTCTTTTGGGGATGGGAAGACTGGAGAAGCCAAGGAACTCTGCTGCACAGCACACAAAATTGGTGTGCTGGGTCAGAGGAATGCCTATGTCTGCAAATAACCAGCAGCACATACTTAGAAAAAAGATTTAGAACAAGACATGAAGGAAACTACAGTTCCCTTAACCCTCTTTACCATCAGTCAAAGATTTCTTAAGGCAGGTTGCCAGCTGCTCTTTCAGTGCATTCCCACCATGGTAAAATCTTTACAGTCAAAATAGTACTCAGCTACTAATGCAAAATCTAGACTTATAAGTATGTGTGGGAAGGAGACAGCTGAAACTTTTTGTCACTGATTTGTCAAAAAATAGGATTTTTTCTCAATAGACAAGCTTAGGGTATTTTTTTTCCTTTTCCCCTCTCTAAAAACATATTTTAGAAATGGTCAGAACATTTCCCAAAGCAAAACTTTGGATTTCCTAAATCATTTGATATTCTTTGAACTGAACACTACCAAGCAAACTTCAGTACCCAGGAATCTATTGGGAGATATTAACTTTCAAGAAAATGAATGTCACATATTGAGTAAGTTGAATATGTTTACAGTAACAATGATGATGTGAATAGCACTGTGCTCTAAAACACCCTTCATCCAACAGACATTTTAAAGAAGTAGCGGATATCATTATCATTCTACAGAAGATACATGAAGACATACAGAGATGAAGTGATGCTCCAGGCTTTACAAACCTTTCAGAAAATTTGCTAGAAACACTGGATGGATAATAGGCTGTTATTAGGAATAGAAGTTAAAAATAAGTCCTGGCAGAGATATCTCATACAGCTCTATAAATACTCATAACTGAAGAATTTAGAGCCCCTTTTTCTCAATACTGCTTGATTTCTGGTTGTGATTGATCTCTTAAAAATATGCACTTGCTAAATTTTAGGTACAAGTTTGTGTCAAAACACCAAGAAGCACATTTCTTAACAAAAACAAACCTGACTTTCTCTTTTCTTCTCAGATCACAAAAATAATGAGAAAAAAACAACAGCGTCTATTAGATAAAGCAAGCATCTTCAGTGTAGTGCCTAGTCAAAACAGCAAAGATCCCGCAGTACACACTGGTTTATGTTTGTCTTCCATGTCTAAGCTGTCAACCTTTCAGTCTCTCTTCTTTAAAAGGGAGCACGAGAGCTGTCATTTAATAGTCAAGGGATATTAACATTGAAAGAACTATCATTTAAATAAAGAGTTGTGAATCTGATGTTACAGCTGTCTGATCTTCAGTTAAGTTTTGTTTCTTCTGGCAGACAATAATATTTTATTCAACAATGATTCAGTTAAATTCAACCTGCCTTGCGTTTAGACCTCTGAAAAGACTCCTGCAGGTAGACAGGGTATGTGGCAGACTGCCCCAAATGACTGACACGAGGCAAATACTAGTTTTAGCATGTCTTTATCTGACAAGTGATCGAGTATAACAACCCCTCAGTGGGCTGCCAGTCTCTTTTATATCTTTTCTGTCTGGATTATATCATCACATCCATTTAGCACTCAAAATTCATGGTCATTATGGACACCACCAAAGCCTGGGCAGTAAGCCTAAAGGATATAACCAGCACTTTATTATTCTCAGCAATCAAAGCTCTGAAACATTGTCACCTTGTGGCAGGCTCGAGACATAGCAAGGGAAGTTGCTACTTCCCCAGGCTGTTTCTCCAGCCCTAGAAGCAAGGGACAGCCCTGCAGAGAACGGAGATGCCAAGCTCGCTTGAGAATTACTGCAAAGGAGTGTCATTAATGCTACAGCGCAGGTAGACTGCGTTGGCCTAAATCTCAGAAGACTTACATGGCAAGATCAGGTCTTTAACTTGTGTCTTGGGTAGAACCTCAATACTCATGAAATACAGGGGAATGCTCATTTTTTCAGCAACCTGAGGAAGTATCTGCAGTTTGCATATTTACACCAGCTGCCTGGCTACATATATACCTAACTATCAAATTAGTATTTGATAGTACTAGACTTAATGGAGGTTAAATGGGCAGTTACTGTCACCCAATAATATGCTAATAATTAGTGTAGGTCTCTCCTCTCCTCTCCTCTCCTCTCCTCTCCTCCCCTCCCCTCCCCTCTCCTCTTTTCTCCTCTCCTCCCTTCCCCTCTCCTCTCCCTCCCATCATTTTTTTTTTCCTTTTTCTTTCCTTTTTCCATTCATTTCCCCTCCTTTCTCCCTTTCCTTTTCTTTTCACATACATGCTTTCCCAGCTATTAGGCTCTGGAGGCAACAGCCTCCATGTCCTAGAGCCCTCTCGCAGAGGCCACATGGCATCAACCACCACAGCCACCCCTGACAACTTCCTTCCTTCCTTCCTTCCTTCCTTCCTTCCTTCCTTCCTTCCTTCCATCCTTCCTTCCTTCCTTCTCTTCCTTCTCTTCCTTCTCTTCCTTCTCTTTCTCTCTCTCTCTCTTTTTTTTTTTTTGGAGAGCTTCCACAGTAATAACTTTGCCATCTCTGTTTCGTACTGTCACATGCCTTTTTTCAGAGCATCTGAAGGACACGCTAAGCTCAGCACAGCTCTTCTCAGAGATTACATTATGTCCACTCATTATTCAGGAGAGCAGTGTGTCACTTTACCTTGAGTCATCACTGAGTCAGAGTTTTACCTTGATAAGGATTTTGAGACTCACTCCAATAGCTTTGTAACCACTGGTCCTGAATCACACATAGGAAAAAGGAATTGACTACAAAATATTTACTTTGGATGAACACCTCCAGACATGTCCAAGCTAAAGGCACATCTATTAGGGCAGATAGACATTGGGGCATTGAATATCTTCACTCCTAAGGGAATCCAGACTATACGAGCATGTGTGAGCCTTTTCCCATCCCTAGCACCTCGTTAATCCATTTGTACTAGAAAATAGAGTTTCTACAAGTCCCCAAGCTCTTTCATCTTCAACAAAGTAACTTGTTCTAAACACAAAAGGATCTGACAGCATCACATCTGGCTTAAAAGAACTACACAGAAGTTTAATGTTTCCTGAAGAGCTAAGCCCAAGGCCATCTGGTTCACTCTGCAAAGTAAAAGGCAGAATTACTATTTTAATGCATCACATGATCGTGGACTCTTTGGCTGGATGGAAGCCTCATGGAAGCTGATGATAGCCTCATAATATAGGTAAAGCAAATAAATTCCTTATTTTGACTGCAAGGAAACACAGCTTCCACCTCAAATGCAGGTCTAATCAGGAGCTGAGCAACTTCAGTAGAGAGAGCTTCATCAGAGACTGAAAGCAACTGGATAACTGCTATTTAACTGCTATTTCATTGGAGCTATATGCATGTATGTATGAGAAAGCAGAAATAATCCAATCCAAATCCAAAATACCATACAAATTCATGTGTGAAGGCTCCTAACCCACTTGTGAGAATCATTATGTTATTGTTCCACATTGATTAACCCATCGATCTGAGCTCCCCAAGATTGCGTAGATGTACAGATTTGAACTAGATTAAGCACTTAAGCAAAGCTGTTTTATGGGTACCTGGAGAAGAACAGAGAGTGTTTGACCCAGAATAATATTAGAACCAAACAGTCAGATAGTCTGATCTGACATAAAATCCAGCATTACTTTGCACCAATTCAGTACTGCACCATATGGTCATGACATTTTTAATCCTATGCTACATTTTCTACAGCCTTTCTATTCCTTGCAGCCACAGCAAAGATAGCAGCCAGCTGAGAAGTGGCAATAGCAGAGAAGTATGCCTCTAACTCCATTCCTCCATGGGATTTATTGAACATAAATAGAGCTGCAGAACAAAAACACAGGTGCCCCAAGCACTCCTGTATCATGTTTATTACCTGGACTGATAAACATTTATTTATTCAACATAAAACACAAATTTTAGCAAAAGGAATGAGAATGCCTTGCAACACCAGTAGTTAATCCTAGATTCAGAAAATTTCAGGAAGAGGAGTTAAAGTGAAATTCTCTCCATTGCCACCATCATGTGTAAGTTATAATTAGTAGGTGAATGATTAAAAAGGAGAGTGAGAGATAGGCACTGAATGCCAACAGTGTGTCAGAGTGATGTTTCTGCACTTCCAGAGATGCTTCATGTGAAGCCAAGTACAATAAGGAGCATGCTTACAAATCAGTCACAGACAGAAATTAAACAAATCATGTACCTAGATCAGGCATTTAGGAGATGTGGTGGTCATGGAGTTCAACATTTGTGTCCTTCAGCTATGACCAGCATGAGCCAACAGCCAAACAAGACTATCAATTTGAACTTCAGACCTAGCTATTAAAAGCATCAGTGAGGTAGATCATCAGCTCCAAATGCTTTAGGTTAAAAGGGAACCAACATCTGAAAGAGAGTGCATGACATCCATCTGCAGCCCAGCTGCAGTCAGAGCAGACTGACATTTTGTCTCAAACAATTGAAAAATGTACTGTGAATTCCTTGATATCATGGCTACCTTTAGTATTATATCCTGCGTATTTGGGTATAAGAAGGTGGATTTTTTTTATACTGTGCCAAAAAAATACCAAGTGTAAAGTCTGGCAAGAGAAACGAAGTTTTACCATGGATGAATCTGACCTAGTACTATAATGCAAGAAGTTTCAAGACCAAGAGGAAAGAGAAGAAAATATCTTCACTTCTTAGAGAATAGTCTAAGTAATATTTTTCCAAAGTTGATATTTTTTATACACAGCAGAGTTGCACTGCTGTAAATGCTGTCTCATATATTTTGAAGCATGAGGTGACTGTCTCCTACTTAAATGAATGAAAACAATGTTCTCATCTAATTAGATTTTAAAGGAGATCACTAATCAGCAATTTTTGAATGGGGAACAGTAGCCAGCTAATCCATATACTGTGATACCTTCACCTTCCCATTTATCTTCTCACTGTCATTGTTCACATAGTTATTTAGCAGATCAAATGCTGAAATGTTGGGCTGGCATTTATTCAAGCTATGTAAGCAGTTTTGTGCAGATCAAGGGAAAACACCTAGACAGTACCAAAGTGAACAGCAGATGTCTGCAGTTTATTTCCCTGATTGGATTTTAATATAATTTACATGAGATCTTCTTTTTGTTCAAGTTATCACATTAGGGAGTCTGGGTTCAAGGTGGAGAATTGCCGCACCGTCTGTCATGATAGCTATTTGACAAA
>NW_010577468.1:591949-633414 GCF_000705375.1 Tinamus guttatus | reverse complement strand
TGAAAAGGCTACAGTGGTTTGCTTTTGTGTTCAGCTCATAGTTGATAATCTTCCTAAACAGCTTCTTAAATAGCACATTTAAGTTCTGCACTAAGATCACTTTCTTTAAGTATTTAGGCACCAAAACATATTAGCTATATTTATATTTAGCTTATCTTGGAAATGAATCACAATTTCATTTATTTAGATGAGTTTTTTCAACAGCTGTCAACAACTGCAATCACACACATTCTTGAAGCAAATACAACACTAACCCTCTCCCAACTCTTCTTGTAAGAGTTTAATAGGCTTTAAAGCAGATAAAACCTCATCTTCTTCACTCATCACTATTGACAGGAAGTCAAGAGGTCGGGTTAATATGAATGATTCTGTCATTTCTCTGGAGATCAGTGCTACCACTACTACAGAAGTGTTCTACTTCCTTCAAGAACTAGCTGTTACTAGATAGATACCAAAAAGATAGCTACTATTCTAGCTGCTCCAGCAATTATTGAAGTAAGCTTTGTGTCTGGAGTCCTTCAAAGACAGTATGTCAAGTGATATTTTCCTTTCCAGGTTAGAAGTTAAGCACAGAAGCACAGAAGCAGGCAAAATGCCATCCATCAGTTGTGCTCAAACACTCTAGGATGCAGTGGTTTCTGGCTCATGCAGAGTTCAGAGCCCCATGGGACTCAGAAACTGGAAAGCATCAATGTACTTCCATGTACTGACCATGCTATCTACCATTCAAAATCTGTCTGACACTCCGCAGTAATTATCCATGAGGGAGACAACCTCCACAGCTGAAAGATGTGTACTTCTACAGTCTGAGCTTTAAGAGGTGTGTCTGTGGGAGGAGAGAGCTTCACTGCACAAATTCAGTAGGAATCAAGGGAAAGAAACATACGAACTGTTTACAAACACGTACAGATTGCAAAATATACATATGCAAACATATGCATGTACATCTTGCATACAGGCTGCATTCCCATAATATGTCACTCTCCAGGAGACAGTCTTCTGCAGCAGGTATATGATATGACGAATCATTATTTTTCTGTCAAATGAGCAGTTTATGAAGTTCTAAGCTTTACTTTCTCCTCTGCTGGAGTGCTTTCTGGTAGTATATTAGACCATCAACCTCAAAAGGCACAGCGTCTTTTTCATTACTATGGAAGCAGATATAGAAGAACTGCAGAATTTACAGTTACTCCCACTCCACATGACAAAGCATTACAGACCTTACTCAGCCTGCTGCCATCAAGAGCGGAAAAAAATACACTATTGCAAAATTGCACAAATCCGTGGGGCCACTAAAATCTCCCTTCTCCTCCAAAGTCTCATGATGACCTCAGGTGACCACTATTTTCACCATGATGGAGCTTCAGTACCACGGGAGACCCAAAGAACAACTTGGTACACAGCTATGAACCTGACTGAGAAACTGCAGCTGAGGCCATTTTGTAGAGGAATGTTCAAGGCTGCCACAGGAAGGACACAGCAATTGCAACTGGCCTTTCTGCCCAATGACCTCCACACTTTCTACCTTTCGGCCTCTTCCAGTTGCACTTTTCTTTTGCAGGCACATCAATCTGCACATCAGTTTGCATATGGGGAACAGTGATACAGAGAAATAGATTTGTAGGATCATGTAGGAAGACAGGGGCAGAGCTGGTAATTGAACCCAAATGTCTTGACTCATAGCCCAGTTTCATTAATACTACCTTTCTTTTTCTTTTCTTTTTTTTTTCCATTCCTGATGTCTTTAATTCTTTTCACTTCACTTAGATATTGCAGTAACAGCTACCCTACAGAAAAGCTAAAACGGATGGAAAGCAGGTGTCAAGAATTTATTTGAAACAAAAGTCAACAAAACTGAAGAGACTTTCACTTTCTCCATGATGACTTTTCTGTAATCTTCATCATAAGAACAGCACACTCTACACATTTCCTAGACCCTTTTATAGAGATCTCTTTTTTTGTAACTGATAGTGTGACTGTGAAAAGCATTCTGCTGCTGAATTAGAGATTAAACCAAAACTAAGTTTTTTGTCAATGTGAATGTGTATACTATTCAAGGATCCTGTTTATTACCAGGGTAATTCTTCATTTTAATGCACAGGAAGATTAAAAATAAACCAGTTGGAGCAAAGAGTTTACCATAAACTATATTCCCACAAGGCCAGAGTCTGAATTGTCGTTACCAGAATAATCTGCCTCAATCTTTTTGAAAAAGATCATGTTATAAAACAGAAAGATCTGTATGCATTTTATACAGCTCAATTTCATCTAATGTTTTTCTTTGTAAATTCAAGAGCTGGCACTATACATGTTCCCACACTTCTTCCTTAGCATTAGAGAGAGTTTTCTTTTTTGGCTCTCAGGCTAGCAAAAGCCAAGCATTTCAGCAGGAGAGCAAAGATGGGGAAAGGAGCAAAAAGGTCCACAAATCTGCAAAGAGATTTTTCCCTGTTGTGTGTGGAGTGTTAACCTTAAAGCACATCTGGTTAAATAAACAGTCCCTCGTGCTGGTGGCAGGCAGGAAATAAATCCAACTGCTACCCACTGCACCCACTGGCTTTCCCAGGCACTTTAGTATCTATCTTAGAGGAGTGAAAATCCATCTTTGGTCCACAAACTGGCTGGTCGTGTGACCTTGGATTCTGCATCGGTCTCCACTGAATAAGTACTGATATTTTCATATAAGCTGGTCACCATAAACTTCATTTATGGTGAATGAACACATCCAAATTAGATATCTCAAATACATCAACTGAAACCCATCCTGAAATTGCTTCTCTCTCTCTCCATTAAGCACAAGAGGCAGCTTGCTCAGCTAAGATGTAAACCTAGTAGATGCATCCTAGTAGATGCCCATCCCCTTCTTTAGGTTTTCACAGCAGGCAAGAATTATTTGTCGCTTCCGCACTACAAATGCAAGATTTGAAAAGAACTACCTAAACCCCCAATATTAATTACTGTCAGAAACAACTCCTAAAAGGAAAAAAAAAATCTCATAGGAAAAATATGATTACTGACTCACATTAAAGAACACAAAAATATTGTTGCACACTCTGAATTAATACATACCTATATGTTTTTGACCATTATTGTGTTATTCTAATATCCTGTAGGTAGGCAATGGAAGAAGGCATGAAGTAAGCCATGATCTGTTATATAAAAATATATATATATTTCTTTATTCTCTGGTGGTCTTTCCAAATAAATTGGCTAGGAGGAAAATCCCATCTATAATTATCTAAGTGTTAAAAATTATTTTTAAATATAAAACACCCTTGAGGTTTTTTTTAAAAAAAGAAAAACAAAATTAAATTAAAAATACTATTAGGCTATTATGCTAAAAATAGACATGAAAAAGTCTAAAATTATTTTTAAACAAAGCCTTCAGAATAATATGAATTAAATCAAAAGTCATTGTTGAAATAACAGTCCCTTAGGGCTCAGATCTGTGATCTTTTGTCACAGCGTGCCTGACCTCGTCAGCTCTTTTTTTTTGCTATGTAAATATAAAGAATTACCACAGCATGTGGGGCAGCTCCTCATAGCATCTCTTTCTTGCATTATTTGGATTTCTATATATTCACATCTGATTGCCTTGCAACCCTGGTTTTGTTTACACTACTCCAGTATTGATTTGACCAGTCATGCACATGTACTTAAAGGCTATTTTGGTACAAGCCCATTTACAGCCTCTCAAGTCAATCAGGACGATTGAGATGTCACAATTTACAGGCACACAGGAGATGTGAGAATTTTGCTATCTGTGTCTAAAACAAAAAGAAAAAAAAAGAGAGAAAAAAGGAAATGAGAACTGCTTACTTGACTTAAATAAACCCTGTCCTGCACACATTGATATTTCTAATCTTGGCCATTTCCTTCTAGCCATTTTCTTCTATAAATGAGTGCTCTGCATTCCAGAGACCCAGAAATGCAGCTGTGGTGAGTCCAAAGAAATATACTGCAGATGTGGATGGGGTCCTTATCCAGATTCAGTTTGAACCCACTAACATCCCCTACTAACATTGCCCATTGCCAGCAGAAGCGGAAAACTGTTGACCGAAATGTCTCAGGAGCACGTAACAAAGGAAAAGGCAGGCTCAGACCCCAGGCTTTCCCCCTCTGGAAGCAAAATATGTAGGATCTTACATGACTTCAGCACTGAACAATATGCCGAACATTTATTTTGCCTTCCAATAAAATGAACCTCAAAAACAAGACTCAAAACATTTGCTAAAGGTCAAAACATTTTCAGCATAGTGCCACCCATCTTTTCCAATAGGTTCCCTAGCGAAGGTTCCAGTTGAGTCGCATCTTCGGCTCAAATGTTGCTAGAGCTAGAGAAGAAAAAGGAAAAACGTGGAAACAAAAAAAAAAAAAAAAAAAAAAAAAAAAAAGCTGAGTTCTTCTGCAGGTGGTAACTGACAAGGACCAAAATACATTCTCAGGAGGTGGTTAAATTATAAGATATTCTAAGAAATCATCCTATTAATGTCTCCTCCAATAGTAGAGCAGGCAGGGCAAGAAGGGCAGCAAAACATGCTTTACAGACTCAGACATAAATGCTAAGACAAGCACACTCCCACTTGCTATTTTTTGTGATACATTACCAATTCTTTTTTGTTTGTTTGTTTGATTGTTTTGTTTTATTTTGTTTTAATTCCAGGGACTTTGTTTCCATGCCTACTTATTCTGAGATCAGTATTTTATTTTCTAAATACAATGTATTTATTCATATTTAAAGAGTTCTTTAGAGGCTTAACTTTCCCCTGCCTCTGTTTTCATCTTGTTTACTATATCTGGCTCGGGAAGCATTTAGAGGATCTAATAAATAGCCTTAAGGCATTTGATAAGGTATTGTATTGATCTATATAACTGCAGAAAAACACAAGTTTTGTTAACTTTCATTTTTTCTCAATAGCAACACAAACCAAATCTAGTTCTTCTGGTAGAAAAACGTAACAAAATATAGATGCAGATAGCAATTCTGTTAATTGATAAGATTTGCGATTTCCTCCTCTTTCTCCACACAAGATGAAATAAAAATAATAACAATTCCCACCCAAGTTATGATCCAATCTCTTCACACAACAGGTCACCCGGTTCTGTGTGCACCAATATATTCCTGTTACCAGGAACGTTTTGATATCTGGGGACTAAATCTATTTACGATTTCATTTTAACACTTTCCATTGTCCTATTTCTCTACAGAAAAATTAAAATTAGTTTAAGTGAAGCTGAAGTAAACTGAGAAAGAGTAGACATCTATGAGTGGAAAACAGTAGGGTCAGAAAAAGATTGCCATCAGGCCATAGAACATATAGGACATAAAAATATGACTAGCATCATGTTTGTCCACCTATGATTTCCCTGCCTGGATGATTTTACAGCTAGCTTAACTGGCGACATCCTGTGGCAAGATTTTTTAAGTAGTTTCACAACCCTGCTAAAGGTGAAGATCATTTGATATTGAGGTGCACAAATAAAGCTATCCAGTTCTCACATGGAAATAGTATTTTCTTAACAGCAATGAGACATTTTATTTCAAGTTCTGAGTTAATTTTTGCATTTAAAAAAGAATCTAAGGCCATTGAACAACTGTTATGCAGTAGCAAAAGAGAAAAGGAGATTAAACTAATTTTCATTTAATTAAGGATCATTGTTTTTTGTGTTCAAAATACTCTATTGCCTAAAAATAACATGTTTTTCATTGTTTTAGTAACTCCAAGGCTTACTATAGCTGCAAATAACTGGAAATATGACAAATTATTTCTGGTACTTTCTGGTTTGTTTGCTTCTGCATTTATATGCATTCTCTGTATCCTCAGTTTCATTATTTTCCCTGTTCCTGTGATTCTTCCACACTGCAAAAGTAGAAGGAAAGTCATGATTGTAAAGCCACAAGAATTTGCAGAGCAATCATAGAGCAGGATTTTTATCTGACTACTTTTAACTACTTTTTTTTATAAATGAATGTATTTCAAGTTGTTAGAGTCCCTTTAAATCCCTCTGAAGTGATAATCTGTATTTCTGATTATCTTATGCATAAGTACCAGCCTGAGTTTTTCAAAGCAAAATATCATTTTCTTATTTTCCTCAAAGCTTTGCAACATACACTTTTTGGTTTTTTTCACTGATGCTGAGGTGAGGATTTATATGACATTTCTAAGTTGTAACAGTGATTTGATTTTTTTTCTTCAAACACCCCAGGTACCTTGTCTTCTTTTAAGTATTCCCTTTTGAGGCCCAGTTCAGCAAAAGGCTATAAGCACAAGCTTAATTCTGTTAAATCAAGTACATAAACATGTTAAGTTAATAAGAATGCATGCCTTAAAGCTAAACTGCATGACCACTCTATCTCCTCTTGACTTCAAAAGCACAGGAGTCCAAGTACCTTTAGAAAAACAGAATATTTAATCTGGTGAAAAAAATATTTCCAAGATCATTCAGGCTCTATAAAAGTCCAGACTCTCTGCTTCTATCTATATACTGCCTCATCTCAGATCAGAATAAATAGCTGAGATGCTTTAGACAATCAAATCTTTCCATTTGTAAAGTGAAAACTGCAAAACTCAAAGGGTACCATGGTTTAATGTGCTTGGCTTCATCATTCTTAGTAATCAGGGCAGGCTGAGAATTTTCCAAGAACACTTCACTGCTGGAAAACGTTGCTTCACGGCTGAAAAATGCTGGTTTTGGAATCCTCGAGTCCCCTCCCTGCCGTGGTTGGCCCCAGCAGGACCCATCCCTCTGCTTTGCCTATGGAAGCAGAGTGGGGATCGAGAGGGGCAGTGGGGAAGCACCTGCCAAGGCTGGCGATGGTGAGGAGAGCTCCGAGATGGGATAACAGAGAGTTTGGGAACCAGCTATCCTCCTAACAGCCAGCTGGACCAGGGCTGCCTACAGCACAGCTCTGCTTTCCATGAAGCAGCACCTGCTGCTCTTCCTCATTCTTTCCTCCTTATCTTTTTTAGGATCACTGAAAAGATCCTCTGCGCTGAATTGCCACCTGGAAGTTTGACCTCTGTGTTCTTCATTTTCTGTCAAAACTATTCCCTTGCAGAATGAAAGCCAGCAACATTTTCTAACTGTAGATGCAGCTTGGCAAAGGTTCACTCATAACCCTTTTATGCCTGAATAATCTACATGCAATGATAAATCATATACTTTTGTAAGGTATATGTGTGAATTTGTAAACATTGGATTTGCAAACATTTTCAAATCCAATTCTTTTTTTTTTTTTTTTTTTTTTTTTTTTAGAATTTGGGGAGAAAGGAAAGAGGGAGATATCTGGATCTTTAGAAATAAGATATTGTCTTTGATCACAGTGCTCTGAGCTCTGAGTTGTAGGTTGTAGGGTTCTAGTTATAGGATCAAATATTCAATATTTATATTTCAGGTTCCATTGGCAAGTTTGGGGCTGTTGTTTACAGATGGTTTTGTAAAGTATATATTAATTTGACTTGCTGAATAGTCACCACTCAATAGAGTTATATGTGGTTTGTCATTTGGAAATATTGCAAGCACAGAACATTTCACGATTAATAATATGGGGAAAAAATGAGTCGAATGCTTTATGGCATTGTGCGTTTGCTAGTAAGTTTTGTGCTGACTGTATTTGTGTTGCATTGGAAATCATGCTGCTAATGAGATTCAATGCGCTTAAATAATGTTAACAATGATCTTTGAGAAAATCCAGAATATAAATTCCACAATCCATTGTCAAAAATAACAGCGGTTCTTGGAGCCTATGCATAATCCTGATAACTTCATCTTGTTCCAACCTCCATTGGGAAAAGGTTTTTCTACCTATGGCCTATTTGCTTGCAGTTGAATTGACAGTAAAGTATCCACTAGGCTCTTGCCTCCAATGATGAACAGTTTTCTGATCTGCTTTGATTCCTGACTGGTCCTGCTCCACTTTTTTAGATTTGAATGATTCTGAAAGGTTCAGTTTACCTTGGTGTTTGTGAACGAAGCAGTCAGCTAGGCAAGTTGTCCTGATATTTTGTAAATATTTTAAAAATCATAATTTGTCCTTTTACTTAAGGCTGCTCTGTAATAATATAAGGAAACAGTTTAGCAGTAAAAACAATTTTATTTAGAAAAAAAGGATTTTGTGAAGTGTTTGTTATCTAATATTGGACTCTTAAGAAATACATCATGTGGTAAAAGCTAACGGTATTCAAAATATTTTATATTTTCTTTAAGTACATCATTCTTATTAATGACAATTAAGATTTTTTTCTGGAAAAAGTATAAAGATAGAAATATCATTTTTAGATTTCAATTTAAAATAAAAAGTGCTTTAAAATTATCTAAAGCGCCATTTAAGATAGCTAAAGTGCTTTGCCTTTTTAAAAAATATACCAAATTTAGTGTAAAAATAAAAATGGAATCATAAGATTTGACCAGCTATTTAGTGTGTAATAAAGTGAAAGTATACATTATTAAGTCCCTGAGACTGTTGCAGTGCTTAAAATTAACCAGTCTCATGTATTTGTTAAACAAGGGTCTACATGTACAGCCAAATCACAAATCATCTTCTCAAAACTCTGTTTTGAGCTACAACAATGTGAAAATCCACCAATTTCTTAGTGCAATTGCCCCTGTGTGATTCCAGCTCTAGAAGCAGAAATTTCCATCTAGCCCTCATGCGTTCAAAGATTTACAGATTGTCTCAGAATGGGTAAGTTTTTTCAAAGTTACTTCAATTAAATGTTGAAATAAATGGAAGATGCATAATATGCAGTTGTACTTTTAAAGAGGTCTTTCCTAGTTTTGGCCAGTGACAGAGGTAGAAATGCCGAGCTAGACGGACGTGTTGTCTGAACCTGGACAACTGCTTTTAAAGTGGTTGGAACCCAAGCATTGTTGCCTAGAGGGTTCTGATACTTAGGCTCAACACTTATTCTAACTAGGATGTTTTGCCTAAGAATTTGCAGACTCAAGTCTCAACCATTTATATAATAAACAAGACAAAAATATATAAAGAGAATAACAGACATACACGGGCATGATTACTGAGACTCAAATCATGGAACTCTATCAAAATGTTTAGAAAGACGCACCCTGGAACCAGCCTATTATTTCTCTGATACTGACATTGGAGATTTTGAAGTAGGAACTAAACATGGAAGTCCCATTCTGTACCTTGAAAAGCCTTCTAAAGGCTTCTTATCTTCTGCCTTCTAAGAGGGTTTCTGAAAGTCTTCAACAACAAACTGAAATCTTTCCTTTTTTCTATACAGCTGTCAGCCTCTTGCTCATGCTCTAACCCTTCTAAGATTTGTAGCATTCTTTTATGAACGGCTAAATTGCTTTAGTGTTGCAATGCCCTAAGAAGACATGCTTTTTATTAGTAATCTAGACCTGTCAACCTGTCCAAAACTAGTAAACCATGCAGTGGCCAGTAGGTTATCTGCCAGAAGTAAGAGGCAGTAAAATAAGGCAGTGAAAAATTTTAGTGTAAGAAGCCCAATTCGGAATAGGTTAATAAATTCTGGGTGATTCATACTGTTACATTATTTATTCACAGAAACTTATTAGGTAGATGTGTGAGATCTCAGTAATCTACTGAAATTTACATGCTGAGCACTCTCTGTATTTTTCTTATTTATTTATTTAAACTTGAAAGGACTTTTACTTTTCCCCTGGTAATTGAAGAATAAGTAGAAATTTTAAGAATGATATTATGACTTCTGGCAAATGCAGACTGATGCCTTTTTTAAGTGATGCAAATTCTGCTAAAAGCAGAACTAAAACACATTTGAACACACATTTGAATGAACAAAAGAATATGCATAAATAAAAATACCTACCTGGAATATTAAAGCAATTTAAGTTAAACTAGTGTAGCTTATGTGCTAAGACAAGCCCCACTGGTTTGAATGTTGGAATAAAGCATTAGCTAATGGAAATCTGTGAGAAATTATCACAGAATATTGTAAATCAAAGTATTATTCATTAACTGCACGAGAAAACAATACGATGAAGTACTCCAGGGAGTTTTCCAAAAACTTCCAACACTAAAGACTGAACTTAAGGAAAAAAGTTATCTCCTCTCTCCCATAGTCAAAGTACCTGAAGTGCTCGCAGGAGAAAGCGATGCCTGTCTGTGAGCAACACGCTGTCTCCCTGGAAACCGCCAGAATGTGCCATTTCATCTGATCCCAAAAGGAGAGAAAAGAAACAAGAAGTGTGCAGAGGATGAACACTCTGCTGCAGAGGCTAGCATTTTATTAGCAAGCATCTGCATTTTGACATTTAGTAGTACCTGATACATATGATTTCCTAATTGCTGCAAAATGTGCTAAATCTCCTTTACAGTGGTGTCTCTCATGACAGAAGTCCTTTCTTCCACTATTCCTTCCTGCCCATTTAGCAGGTCATATCCTTGAAACAAAATAGTAAGTATCTTCTTTGTAAATTCCTAGTTAACTCTTTGCATCAATAAAAATTGCATTAACACTTTCCTGGATGCAACAGGCACATTGAGGTTTCAACAGAATAGACTGGCATACATCTAGGGTTGTTCAACACCACACGAAATCACACTAATAATTTGATTAGGCACACCTTTTTGGCCAGATCCACAGAAAAGGGACATTAATTCAGTAGTGACCCAAGCAGCACGTGCCACAGGTAACAGTTTCTTCTGAGTTGCCCAAGATTATCTGAGAAATGTCTGGGGAACATCTTGGCCTCACCATGTATAATTCTCCACATTTAGAACAGGATTTCTGGTCAATAAAAACGCATGCATATGCTGGTGGGAGGATCATCACAGTGATCACAACCACATCAGTGATGATAGTTTGTACTTCATCACATAAGCATTTGGGTTTTGAATCTGCTTCACAGGAACACTGTAGCAATTAATGGAAGGTGAGGAATAAATAGCAACATAATACTAAGTACCCTGGAAATAAAACAAACCAGGAATTGCATCTTGTAGATTCAACAGCGAAAACTCCCTCAGTATGGAACCTTTTGATCTTGAACTTTCCATGCTTTGGTCTCTCTCTCTGCAATGCAAGAATGTCAGGCCAGCATTTCAGAGAGTTGCAAAAAACATTTCTGCCATAGCTGTGAAGCCCTCAACCCATAAAGAAATGAATATCTTTGAAGGCAGTGTGCATGACATGGGCCAAACATTATGTAGCAAGGATAAAATAGCACAGTGGATACATGTTTGCTTAGAGATCACTTACACTGGGAACCACTTAAAATAAACAAAGAAGAAAGTATGCAATCATGAAATCAAAGCAAGTATTATATATATTACAATGCAGTCTTTAATGTCATGATCACACATTACTAATGCTACCAAATTAATTATGCTTAATTTTGAGATTTCATACTTTTCTAAAAGTAAGATTGAAAAGTCATATTCATGGAGTTCTTTCTTATACATGTAAGTGAGACAAAACTCAGAGATATTATTACCGGTATAATAATAATCAAAAAAGAGAAAAAATATATTTAAAAAATGCCTTAATTCTGAAAAAGATGACATTATTTTAAATTCCTCCATGAAAGGATATGGGCTGTCTTTCCCAAAATGCTATTTTTTAAAATAGATATTCTCCCATTCATCTCTTCTTGCTCTCTCCACTATTTTTTAATGGTTAGGTAAATGACTCACCTTTTAGCTTCTTTGGACCTTTCGGTTACTTTGCAATGAAAAAAAAAAAAGTTTTTCTGGATCATTATTGGACTATAAGGAGAGCACTGAAATGAAGAGTCAGACATTGTCTACAGGTCAATGCATCCAGGACTTTTCTTACATCCTTAGAATATACCATAATTGTAACAGTGACTTTTTTCTAAAACCAAAATCTATCAGGAAAGGGTATCTTCCTGTCAGAGTACAGGCATAAAAGAGAGCATATCATTAGGGCTAAAAGTCTTAGAAATAATAACTCTCTTTAGCCAGCTACTAAAAGCAGCTGAAAAAAAAATGTACAAATATGGATTTCATATTCTAAGTAAATACATGTGAGTAGTTGAGCTACTAGCTAAGGTGACAAAGAAAGGACACATAGATGGGAATCATGGGAAACAGCAAGTTTCATAACAAGAAAGTGACCAGCAATCTCAGACTTGGCAGCAGATCATACTCATATCTAAAAAAGTAGCTGGAAACTCATGTTTACTAGCAGCAGGGTATTGTTTTTTGAATCTTGATTGCCTACTGTTTCTGCCTAGAAAAAGTTAATACACTAAAATAGTGCAAAATTTGTTTGAATTAATAGCAAGTTTCAGAAGACTTCTGAAAGAAATCTACTGAGGTTACTATTTCAGAAGATCATTTGAGTTACTTTGGTAAATCTGAAAAGAAAAGCAATGCTAGTAGGACAGACCATGTCCCACAAAATCTTAACAAAAAGTTTTATCTTCAAAAAAGTTAACTGGAACTGACAACTCTTGAAAATACCATTCCCTGCTAAGCCTTGAGGAAAAACAAAAGAACCTGTGATTTATGAAATTTTAAGAAGAGTTTAAGAAGAGTTCTTATGAGAACATTATACTGATTTTAACACAATTTTTTCCTTTTTCATTGGCCCCAGACATGTCCCCCAAATATACGCTCACAAGAGCTTTAGAAAGTTATTTGCCTTTAGTCTGCATCAAATCCCAAAATGCTCATTTGCTGACAAGCAGAAAAAATGTAAGCAGAAGTTGCTGGAGTTGTTAAACAAAAGTGCCATAGAGGAAATGCTGCAAGGACCTGTAATTCTTCCAAGAAACAGATTCCTCCTCCACCAGGAATTTAAAACACGTAGCAGTGCACTGGAGATACTAAGAGTGGTGAAAAATTGGCAGAGGGAAAAGAAAAACAAACAAACAAAAAGAGCTTTTATAGATGTAGAAATGAAAGAGTTACTGTGAGAGGAAAAGACAGAGTTTGAAATACTGTGGGCTTCCAACACATTCACAGTCAACCTCTGCTTACCCCTGGAGATAAAGCAAGCTTTGCTAGCTGAAGAAACAAAACTTAAACAACCTCTGTTCCTTGTGGATATGTTTCCATTAAATTTGAACTGAGATCTTGAAGAAGCAAGCTTGTAGCTGAAAAAACGTATTTTTAGAGAGCTGCCCTGCCTGTGAAAAGTCACGAACAATAATGCTGTAAAAAACAGTAACTGATGTACTTTCTCTTCCTCAAATGCTTCCCATAGTTAAAATGCTGTGATGAAAGATCAGCAACAAGTGTTATGAAAAAAAGACAAAAGAAAAGAAGCTACATTTTTAAAATGATTTTTATTACTGAAGTCTGAAAAGAACAGTGAAGGAGATAAAAAAAAGAAATTCTAAAAAATAAAAAGCAAAGAAGAAAAGGAGATTGCCCTCTTTGCAAAACATCAACCTAATGTAGAAGGTTGGTAGTGAGTCTTAAAAGAGCAGAGGATTTTGAAAGATTTATGGATCTTTACACTTCAATTTTCAAGTACTTTGTCATATAATACAAAGCCTGTCTCTTAGTTCTTTAATTTTGGTGTCTCCTACGTATGCTCTTCTTTTACAACATATTTAAACAACAACAATCTTACTAGAAACCTGAACCGTTGCCACTGGCAATGGAAGAGGTATTAAGATGCTTCACCTCATTCTTTCTTATTTCTTTCTTTTCCTTTCTTTATTTTGTTCTTATTTATTTATTTATTTATTTTTCCAGTGGTAGTCCACAGTTACCAGCTTAGCTTTGAATATGCTAGTTGAGGTCACTGCAACTATCAGAGGAGTAAAGCTTAGCAAATGCTAGTTTAAATTATTCTCAGGATTTCTGTTCTTCTCCATACCATGCCACAAAAATCTGCCTTACCAGTGAGACAAAGAGTGGAATAGGCCTTTGAGGACCTAATGCTCACTCCACAGGAATCTGGTGCAGAACTTTTTGCCTACAGAACAGATGCAAAACACTGTTTTATGCTAAAATTGTAGTAAAGGTAGCAAAGTAAGCCACATGAATATTTCATTCTGATAGCTGAGATCTAAGGAAATGCTATGTGTTTAATATCTTTACAAAATCTTCTTCATGTGCAGACTATTCATTGTGATAGTTTTCTTGGTTGATTGATGGTTCGACCATCTCTTGGTTCATTGCTTACTACACATTCCCTCCTGCCTCCTTTGTACTAGCAGCATTCCTCCCACACAGATTTTCAGGACTGCTCGGTCGTGCCAGGGTCTGATTTCCAGCTTATGCCAATATTTCCTAAGACCACTATATTTTTACCCTGCCTGAACTTCTATTCTATTAGATAGAAATTGGCTGAACTTGTTAAAAATTTTAATGTTGTTTTCTGAGGAAGAGAAAGTAGAGTATCTTCTATACTTCACATAGATTTTAGCAGTTAAATTTTGCTTTGGGCTATATGGCTTGTTATTAAGTCCATACAGAGGTCTGTGTCTGTCTCTCTGAATCATGCTTACAAGCTCACAGGAGCTTTTTGTTAATCTACTTCTTGTTGATAACAGGTATTTTGTGAACCAAGGAAGAAATGCTGTTATGAAGTTAAGCTGCAGCCTACTTGCAGTTTACAGAATATTTTGAGATTTGAGCAGAAAGAGGAAAAGAAGATTAGGAGAGCAGGTTTTCTCACAAGGATATCTGTCTCTGTGCCAAGTTACTCAGGAGTAACTTGGAAAACGATAGGCTAAAAGAAGCGTTACTGCAGGATACTCTGCCAAACAAATCAAATTGGCTTACTTTTGTTCCCTTCATTTCCACATGGTGGGTTCTCCAGTTTTCTGGATAATGTCTACATGGTAAAATCCACCTCAGGAAAACATCTGATGCTCTCAAGGATTTTTTTTTCTGTTATATTCTGCATGGCATGAAATAGAGAGGGATTAACCAGTGTTATTAACAAAAGAGTGCCTGTCATAACATGGCTTTTGTGGCTCCAATATAGGGCTTCAAAACACAGCATATTGAGGAGTCAGCCCTCTGTGAAGATAAAACAAGTCTGCAGGGTTATAGTGTGACAAACTACTTTTATGTGACTGGTATAGACCATTGAACTAATTTGAGCATGAACTTTAAAAGAAGCCTTTTCTATTTTGTCATATAGAGAAACTGTTGTCCCAACTGCTAACAAATGCATAACACCATTTAGTTCATTCTCACAGGTGTTAGCCTTTAAAACACGTCAAGGATTGTGCCAGACTATTGCACATCTTTTAAATTCTGCTTCAGACATTCTACAACTCTGGTTATAGCACGCTCTGAACATCAAACAGAAGCAAAGCACAAAGAAACTATCACTTCAGCAGGTCTGACTAGCCACAACATTGATATGGAAAACTCTGGCATTTAACAGCGAATAACAGTATCCTGCAGAAGACCTGAATGTTGACATGTAAATTTTTGCTATATCCTTCCTTTAACTATCTAAATAGAAGAAAAGTATGCTAAAAATAATGGCTTATTTGGTAAACAGGCCACCTAAGTTGGCAATTTTGTTTTGTAGATGCGGCCACAGAGATGTGGAAAAGAAGATTTAGCTTCTCACATTCTTATTAATTAGGTCATTAATTGGCTAAACCTCTCTTTTATGCCCACAGCCAAATGACCGGATAGCTAATTTGGAGTTCAAAACTGCACCTTCAAAATTCAGGAAAGACTCCAAAAGTATGCCTCATCTTCCTGAACTAACAATGCATATCAGTATTCAAAATTAAAAATCTGGATGAGGCAGAAATGAAGAAAATTGTGACAATATCTAAGCTCTATTTGGTACCAAAGTCATGGTCACCCTAAAAATACTGATAGGCATAAGCAGTTCTGTATTGACTTCCAAAACGATGAAAAATCTATTATTTTGCTTCCTCATACAGAGCTGTTTAGTGCTCAGTCAAATGGCCGTGGATACTCTCCAAAATTTCTGAAACACAAAGACCTTTTGTCAACACTGGCTCCCTTTGCTGAGGCACACAGCCAACAACCTTGAAGCATGGGGTATAGACAGTTAGATCTTTCCTACATTGTAGAAACACGGGAGATTTAGAAATGGATTTTTTTTACTCTTGGCCTTTCAGTATGACTGCCTTATGGCTGACATAATTTGGTCCCAAATAAATCTAATTTGATTTTCTATCACAAAAGATAACCCAGAGTGACACAGGGAAAGAAGCTTTTCCTGATTTTCAATACTTCAGAATGGCATAAACCCTTGAAGAAATAAAACAACTTTGAAATTCAACTTCATGACATCTCCCAGAAGGAAAAGACAGGTGCCCCAAACCAATTCAATTCCAAAAGGATTTGAACACAACATTATATTGTTTGCCTTGGAAAATCCCAGCTGCACCTCCCCCTTACCAAATTATCAAAATAACATTTGAACATATCCAACAAAAACAGAGACAAGGAATAAATCAGTAAAGAAAAAATACCCATATTCATTCCTCACTAATATCCTCCCTTGAAATTTATTCCCACCAACCTTGACTTTTGTCAAAGTTCAGAGCCATGAGAACTTTAAGTCTTTTCTCATTCAGATACAACAGATAGGGCAACCCAAAATGTCACCCTCTAAAGTTCTGGGGATTATGCAGGGATTCACCGTTAGTATGGATCTTTGCATAAATGAATGTAGTGTTTTGAAAGGGAGTCACTTTCACTGGTGTGATGGACACAGTTTGAGGATTCAAAAACTAAGGACTGAGCTGTTCGTACCCATAATATTGCTCTAAGTATCAACAGAAGATGAAACAATTCTCATCAGAGAAGAAAAAATAATGTCCATCCGGCTACGTACTTAAACTTTCCTCAGAAGTCATTCATTTTGACCAGTTTTTCCCCCCAGTCTGCTTCTAGACACCTCTTTCACCAGCAGCCAGACAAGCAGCAATCACAACCAAGGAGGAATTCAGAACCCAAAGTTCTGGAACACATCTACAATCCACAGCTGTTTGCAACCCTAGATTCTCCAAACCTAAACAACCAACCAAACCTGGTAATAGTCTGCAGCCTCACTGTTTGAAACTGGTAGCCTCTCTCCTACTTCCTCCTCTCTTTTAATATATACATATATATATTCCTTTAGGATAGAACATTGAAAAGGCAACAGAGATGAATGGGCAGGAACTTTAATAATGCGTATTACTTTGGGTCTACACAATGAGGAAATCATACCTAGTGACTTAATAATGTTGATAGCATCATCAATCTCACCACGAGAAAACAGCTAATCTACTTTAGCAGCAAGTTCATTAAAGGTTATTTTTTTTTCCTCCCAGAGAGGAAGGGGGTCAAGACAAGGACCTTCCAGAGAGCATTTGCAAACTATTCCTATAAGCAGCATAATATGGCAATTCACAACTAGAAAATGAGAGAGGAATGGAAAAATCATGAATTCTTAAGAAAATATTATAGCATGCAGATTAAAAAGCTTATTGCTTAGAAGATTGAAGAGTTTTAAATGAAAGTGGCTGAGGCAGAATAAAATGGATATCCAAAAAAAAAAAAAAAAACCCCTAGATTCTAGGAGGAGAGTTAATGATGGAAGTGCTGAGCTGGCAGGGGGCCAGAATTGTCCAGATTAGTTCAACTGAGTAGGAGGGATAATGTCAGGTGACATGCTGACAGCAAGAAAGGCCTAGGAGATGGATGGCAGCTTAAACACAGTCTGGTCCAGCAGTCATGGGAAAGCTTGTTGCAGTGATCAGACTGATTATTCTATCCACTGGGATTTGGAGTACTTCAAAGTAACTACAGAATCTACCTGTCAGGGAAAGGGTTGGCAAAAGGGCAATCCTATCAACAGAAAATACACGTGTCTGGTGAGAGACCAACACATCACACCAGAAGAGACTGCAGGTTGTATCCTCATCTCTGCAACACTGAAATGAATCTAGGGCAACCCTACCGACATCTTTGGAAATCACTCCAGATTTACACATAGCCTCGTGAATTCAGGGTTTGGCCTTATTGGAATATCCTTTTAAGTGCATAGAGAAGGCTTTTGCAAAGAAAATCCATTGCACTGCAAATAGAAATTATAGTCCACATTTGCCAGAATTTATTTCACAGGCTAGATGTTCAGCCAAGGTAAATGAGCACAATTTCATTATGCCAGTACAGACTCCAGTCCACTAATATCTTCCATGGGACAGTGGCAATATTTGCAAAACTGCAGTCTGTCCAAAACAGATGTTCAAACAGCTTGCAAAACTACTAGGGTAAGTGTAATATAAATATTACCCACTAATCTTCTGGACTGAAACTGAAAATGCAATCTTTCTGAGAGGTTTATATTGCAGGAGGAGCTAGAGGGCTTGGCCAGATGGGATCCTATCAGGCCACAGACTTCACAAACAGAGGGAACCTGATGGTACCTTGCCAAAGGCTTACAGGGAAAAAGAGAGGTGTTGCAGAACGGGTGGTCAGAACGCAATCCAGACTTGGATAGCAATTTATTACAAGCCAGAGTCTGAAGTAGAGGAATCTTTATGGTGGACTTAGAATAGGGACTCTGGAGTGGGGACAGTGAATTTGGGAGTAAGATGGCATATTCAAGACTTTCTGTATTTGAACCTAATGTGAACATTGGGAAAGGACTGCAAGTAGAGATAGGAAATACAAGGAATGAAGAGAGGAGAACTTCCAGGTCCACTCCTATTGGACACAAGGCAGAGGGACTGAATCTGCACAAGAGATAATGGCAAAAAGTTGGTACATCCGATCATTGTCTTACTTCAGCAGTGCGTGTTTGTAAAATGAATTTCCCTGTAAGTAAGTATGGATAGGAAGTTTGCAGAGAACTTGCAACCAGTTAATTATTAATTCACATTTTATTTACTGTGAAAATCTACTGTGGTTTTACTTTTCTTTCACATTCTATGAACGGGGTTAATTGAGCATTTCTTAGGAAAAGGATGTAACTGAAGCATTTCTGTAAGTCTGCCTCTATCTAAGTCTAAGACTATCAGCATGGCTAACAAACATAAGAAGGAACTGGTTGGTTGTCTGGGCTTCAGTTTCCATTTTAGGTACAAAAATTAATCATTTCACTTTTGATGACCTCCTCTTGCTCTGTTGTTGCATGTCAAAAGAATTTCATCATTTCAGTTCATAATGCTTTTTGTTTATCATAATGTTTAAAGACATTTTCAGGGCTTGTTTGAAGTCTAATTCAACTCTGTAATAACTTAACGAATTTCACCTTGACACAGCAGATAAATACACCAAAGATATATCTCAGGTACCAAATTCTTTCCTGACTGAGACTATATCTGCTGGTTTCTTTAATTTTCTAAACAGAGAAACAAAGGCATTCCTTAAACTGTAAATTTATACACAAAATTTAACAAAGTCCCTATGCATTATTTTCACCAGATTGGAAGATAACAAGCACATTTTCCCAGACTTCAGTTAAAGATTTAGGTCATGAAGATAACAGCTATATCATTCTTTTTCTGATTGTTCGTGCATCTCATATCCTAACTCTCAGCCTGAAACTATTTGCCAATCAAGTATTTGATTTACTATCATTCTTACCAGATTTTAGGAAATGTTATAAATAAGTATAGCTCTAATCACATCAAAAGGAATGAGGTTTCAGTAGATGGCAATTAAAGTTAAAGCATCAACTACAGGTAGATGCAATGGAAGCCATCATACAGCAATCAACGAGTTTGAAACCTTTGGCTCAAAACAAGAAAGGAGAAATGGAAACCACTGGGGTAATCAACAGGCTCCTAGCTGCTGCACTTGGAGTCTGGAAAAGGTAAGAGGGCAATGCAGAAATCAAAGTAATAACATCATGAACAAATTCAGGATAGCTTGTGAAGCATACTTAAAGGCTATGAAATGTGAGTGAGACTTTTTTATTATTTTTTGTAATACTATGAAGGTGCTAGGGGATAAATAGGCCTTTAAAGTGAAAGGCCTATGAAATCTGCCTAGGATATTGTATTCTTCAAGAAGGCCAATCAGATAAAAATCCTACAGGTAACTGAAGAATCTGCAATTCCATTGAAAAAAAGATTTCTTTTTAAATTGATCTGGCAATCATTATGCAGCAGAGGCGACAGAGAGATATATTTAGAGAATAGGGATTAGGTGTTTTACTGAGATGCGCCCTTAAAGATTGTAGGCTTCAATGCAGAGTGCAGGACAATCTAGATGAACAGCGCCAAAAATTTCAGACAGGACTGATTTCAGTTGTCTCCATTTTTGAATAAGTGTCCTTAGATAATTACAAAAAACTTCCATGAGATGCTAAGAATCAGCATTTTTTTAGTACTGGATTTCTAAGTTACTCTGGTTGGAGGGAAAAAAATCTAAATAAAGAACAGCAAAGAAATCATCAAACCCTTAATAATTTCAAATTGGTCACAAAAATTTACTGGGGTACCTTCTGAACTTGCCGAAACTCTTCCTAAAACAGGAGACAATGTAATGTAAAAGTCCAAAAGACCTCTTTAGACTCAAAAGGAAGTCATTACTCTTTCTATAAGCTCAGTACCTTACACTCATTGTTGATTGCCCACATTGCCAAATTTATTCTAGTTCTCAGATGTCAACAAATCATTTTCATCTGGATCTACAACACTTTCTTTTTCAAACAGAAGGCACTTCCAGTAGTTAACAAGACCAGCAATAAATACGGGAATGGATCCCATGCTAATTTCATTTGCTAGAATCAGAGTAGAAAACTCAAACATGTCTGAGTGACTCCTGCAGACATACTGTCAGGAAAGGAGGTGAAAGAAGACACACTACAGCTACTTTATGCAAGAAGCAACTTTGGAGAACTTTGAAAATCATGATATAACAGAAATTGTCAGAAAAGTATATCTTATAATGTAGAGTACTATCATGGACCATTTTGTTAAAATCCCTGATTAATTCTGCTCATAACAGAAAACATTATGATGTTTACTTTGGTCCTCAGAATATTTTTTTAAAGTTTATTGCAATTTGTTAATACATAGAGTTGACCCACATTTGAGAGATGTTAAATTAATTCTCTATTGAATAGCCTTTTGGCAGGTAAGCACTATTTTACTTTTATGTCATTAAGATGGTAGGAAAATTCCAAGAATTGAGATGACATTTTCTATTCATTAGCAATAGCATTGTTATCTTCAAATATACAATAACCTGTGCCTGGAGGAGGCATTTCACCCAAGAAAAGATTTTGTCCATATCACAGCTTCTTGCTAAAGGATAATTGAATGGATAATGTGAATGATGTCAGAATTAGTGGAAAATTCTTGGTAAAGTTTCTCCTCCTCACCATTAGTGTCAATTCTGGGCAATTATTTAGATTTTTGAGTCAGACACATATAAACTGATAACTCAATAGTGAAAGATACCCCAGTTTGATTGTCTAATAATCTATTAATAGTTTTGTTCAATAGCATAAAACAAATAGGAGTAAAGGAGTAACAAAGGCTAAAATTGGGAACTACCACGAAGGATGGCTGTTCATTTCAAGATATGCTCTCTCTCCAAGGCCCATTTGGAGCTTAATCTGTCAAGGAATGTCAAGGACAGCAAGAACGGCTTCTATAAAGACATCAGCAACAAAAGAAAGACTAGAGAGAATGTGCGCCTGCTACTATGGCCCAGGGAGAAGGCAGAGATGCTGAATGGGTATTTGTTTCAGTCTTTACTGCTAAGACTAGTCCTCAGGAATTCCAGACCCTAGAAATCATGGAAGGATGGGGCCAGACTCTTTTCAATGGTGACTGGTGATAAGAGGCAATGGGTACAAAACGAAGGGTCACATTGTTTCTGTATGTGACCACACCGACAGCACAGGGAGGTAAATAAGATTTATCCCTACTGAGGACTGTCCAACTAAGTCAGTGGAGCAGAGGGAAGCTTATGTGACTTGCTCAAGGTTAAACTATGAGTGAAAAAGAGCACCTAACAGAAAACATGAGTACTCTGACTCTTCTCTCCCTCTCTAACTAGTTTGGCACTTCCCTCCCAGGTACACACATATGGATTTAGCCAGAGGCAGAGTCACACCTACACTGAAGAATATAGCAGTACCAATTTTAGGGTTGTTTAAAAACTATATTGGGTTCTTTCAGCTTCATCCAACAAGAATAAGGTAAGAATATCATTCACCAGTATCATTCATCATCATAATCATCCTTGAGACATGGCAATGTGCTCAAGGATGCCTTACTCCCACAGAGAATGGATATCTTGAGAAAAAGCAGGTGATTATTTTTGACAAGAGCCTGAACAACCGAAGAAGCGTTACTTGAAGATGACTCTGAAAATATAACACAGACACTGCATGCTGCATTTCAGATGACTAATGTACTGAGAAATGGCAAAGGGAAAGTCTTATTTACTTCAGGGTTGGAGAAACAGCTTTCGGGAATTCACTGCTCCACTGTATACATTTTTGAAACAACTGCTATCACCTATCTTTTATAAATTTACTTCAGTGAGCAGATAAAACTCCATCTTGACTTTTTTTTTCTCTCCATTCTTTCTGTCTTTATTCTTTTTCCAGTTGATCTTCCCTTCAAACTAAACCTTAAACAACTTTAAAGTTTTTAATTAAACTATACTTTAACTAAATTTAAACTATTTAAGTACTGGATAGTCTAAAGATATGAGTACTCAGGCCTTTCACTTCCAGCTCACTTATGTAAATGTAACTGAAAAACAATTGTAACAATTGTTGGAATTGTAAATTGTAACAAAATTTATTTATTTACGGAATTAAATCAGCTTTCACTAGATAGATAACTTTCTAAGAATATCATCAGTGTAATAATCAGTAACTACCAACCTACGGAGGCAGACAGGTTCAGGTACATTTAGCTATTTAAAGTCAGTACCTAAAGTACTACATTTTCTCAGATTGCTTGGCTTTGACATGTCAGTTTATCACATGCTTGACTTTTTTATTGAATGCTACAGATAAAATTGGTATCTAGATATTTTTAAACAACAAAAAAATAACAACAATAACAACAACAAGTTAAAAAAGAAGTTTAGGCAGAGCCCAAACCAGTAACTTAATTGTGTAAATATATATATGCATATATGAAACTACAGGAAACACAGAATTATCCAATACTGCAAAGACCGGAAACTTGGAACTGAAGTTAACTTTAAAAGTAATGTAAATATGTTAAGGTAGAAAAATGTAGAGAAAATATGTTTTTTCTACCTTTTATGGTTTCATCTGAGGAAGCCACACAGGAAAAAGTGCAGTTTAATCTAATTTAAAATCATAAACAGTAAAATGCAATCAGTATACACTGATCATAATCATATGACTATTGCACAGTCTTACTGTGAAGCAATTTAAGTTGTTCATTCCCACATATGGATGATTTAGAAATTAAGTTGTTCATTTTACTAATGGCAATAAATATTCTTATATTTCATATCTTCTCCAAATATTTAGATTCTGCCATCATAAAGTTCATTTCATCAAAGAACATCACATTTGCCCTGGGAAAAAGACCAGAAATCAAAATAACCACATGGCTATGAGACCTTAATCAAGACTTAATTCAAGAAAATTTTCTCCCAAGAGATAGGCGAAAGCAAAGCAGAGCCATCAAAACTAAAATCAAAACTGGAGGGAGGGAGGGAGGGAGGGAGGGAGAGGGAGTGAGGAAGTGAGGGAGGAAGTGAGGAAGGAATGAGGGAGGGAGGAAGTGAGGGAGGGAGGAAGGGAGGGAGGGAGGAAGTGAGGAAGGAATGAGGGAGGGAGGAAGTGAGGGAGGGAGGAAGGGAGGGAGGGAGGAAGGGAGGAAGGAATGGGGGAGGGAGGGAGGGAGGGGGGGAGGGAGGATGGGAAAAAAATAAATATATCCAAACTGTCTTCTTGGGTAGGGATGAACTGGCTCAAAAGGTATTTAGGCTCAAGCCTAACTCAGTGCACATAGTGGAACTCAGTGTCTCAATTAAATGACTTCAGCCTGACTCTTTTGTATTCCAGTTAACAAGAAAACAAACAGGAAAACTATTATAAAGTATATACATACATGCATGTACAAGTGAAAGGCAGGTAATATATTACATTGAATGTTCTAGATTTCACAGAGATTGACAGTTAAATCCTCAAATGATGTTCATACAGGACAGTGGATGCTGATCACAAGCTCTGTTAATGTTTCTTGCATCAGTATTATGAGATTTTGCCACACAAATGAATTAACTATATCAGGTCAAGGAGTTCAATATAAGTAACAGTGTATGAATTCTGATATCCTCACTATTTTCTAATCAGATGTGAGAGTATGCTATACATGTTCAAAAGCAAGACATAATTTTGTGTATCTCAGTTTGGTTGTGTTCCAGATGCCCTTATTTTTAAAGACCTTGTCCCCTTTACTGTGCCTCATCTTGAATATGCAAAAACTGAGGTCTCCAAATCACCATTAACTAGAAATGTAGGTCACAAATTTTTAGCTGTACTTCTCCCTTTTTCAATTTATAGAGCACTGACTCACTACGATGGCTATTAAACTCCATTACTGCTAGAATGGCAGCATTTAACAGGTTTCTTTAAAGAGAAACATATGATCATGTGTTCCCAATGTACACTGACTTCTCTCCTTTCCTTTATTTTTAATATTTCTTTTGATAAACTATACTATTGCAATAACCCTGAAAAGTCTCAGAAGCTACTGCATACTAAAAATAAGTGTGTTCAGGGATGTCATTATGCAAAATAGGAAGTGCAATATATCTTCGTTCTCAATTTGGAAATTCTAATAAAAACAGATTCAAATGAAAAATAGATCTTACTGTGTAAATCATCTGTTAACAAACATTATTCTTCAAAATAGCTTTTACATTATCCAAAGTGAATTAGGTCATCATAATAAATTGTCAAAACGATATTCCTCTTCCTGTAATGTACTCTGAATTGTTGGTACAGAGAAAACAGAATTCCCAAAGCCAGTTCTTTTTATGACCTTCAATATTATATAATTTCCTGCATTCTCATGGAGGTTTATTTAACAGATTGGCATAGAATTACCAATGGCTTTTTTACTGATTTGTAATATTTCAAAAGTTTATCTAAGAATCAAAAATTGTCAGAAAGAATGGATGGAGAAAAACAGTAAGAAAGAAAAGAAAGAAATACAATAGTTCTGAGAGTGGTGCAGTGAAGAGAGACTGAGAGTTTTGAGTCCTTTTCTTTTGCTGCTCAAAATTATGTCTTTGAAAAATAAGTAAAATTATGATTCAATTTTACCAATAATGTGCCACTGATTAAAATGAAATTATTGAATTCTAAGGATGTTATGTATCATAGTGACATTTTCCATTAATCTTTTTTTTTCAGCTTTGAGATTAAAATAAGAATGAGTTGTCTGATCTTAGATAACCAGATTGACACTTTATTTAACATAAAAGTAAACATATTGCTACTGAGTTAGAAAAAGAAATGTTAGTTTGTATATGGGAGGATAAGGTATTTATACAAATCATGAACATAAATTAAAAGTAATGGACACTTCACAGAGATAAAATGAATTTAAAGAGGAGCTCATTGATTTATGATCAAATAATTCTATAGTAATTGAAAAAAACTTTCTTAATTTATGAATCGACTTTTTAAGTAGGTGAGAAGAATCTCTGGTACTGGTTTTATATCATAAAGCTAACAGATTGCATAAAATAACACTTTCAGTCTATGGAATTACATGTATATTATGAAGGCAAAGATAAAAACCCTTCTGCTACTTTCTGATCACCACTCAAGCCATTAGTGGAAAGCAGAATATGGAGTGTTGAAGAACCAATAAGGTGATGGAAAGAGTATGAGACAAAATAGGCAGTGATGGCTAAAAGCTTAACCTTCTTTGCCCTTATGTCTTAAACTATTCTTCTTTCATAAATATCTCACACATAATGAACAGATAAGCCAGTGGTTGGAAAAGATATGTCTGTGGAACCTGCTTTGCAACAGCAGTATTGACAAAAAGCGACAGCATCATTTTGCACGTGTTAGTAAAATATGTAATCATTTAATAGACCATTTGGGCTAATGGTTAGAGCAAAATAATGCAGGTTGTCACAGACTGAAATTACTTTATCTCCTATATACAGTAAGTTGCACGCTGAGACTTGTTTTTAATCAAACTCTGGTAAAATCTACGAAATGAACCATGGGTGAAGGAAATTGGTTCAAAGATGAAAGGGAGAAGGGAAAAAGGAAAAGGGAAAAGGAAGGGGAGGGGAGGAGAAAGGAGAGGAAGAGAGGGGAACATCATCTTCCTTGACAAGCTCAAGCTCTGTACTTACAACCAAAGATATAAATCCTACAGGTTTTAACTTCTTGGAGGACATATAAATAAATCAAAGCATATTTCCACAGTCACTGTTATATTTTCCTAATCATCTCCTAGTTGACTGTTCAAGGAAAAATATAAAAAATAAATAAAAAATAAAAAAGAGAAAACATTGATTTGGCAAATCTTTGTAACTAAAACAAGTACTCACTTCACAGATTTTTTTCTTATTTCTTATGTGTCAGTCACATTTTCTTGCAAAATATTAACAGTTTCAGATGGCCTATTCTGTAACAGCAGTGAAGATTTGATGGAAATAGTTAAGCAGCCAGCTATATTGTTCTATGACTGTTTTAGATTTGTTTACTTAAAATTGCAATTATGAAACAAGATTATGGAAGCTTAAAAGGAGGCAAGATTTCAAGTGGAAGTACCAAGGGCCCACTCACAAAAAATTACATAGTTATGCTTCTCAGCTAAGGAGAAAATAAAATGGAACTATTTTTTTGTAATTAAAATTCACTTAGTCTTCCTAGCACTGCCTAAAAATGTTTGTATTCTAGTTACAGTATACCAAAGGAGATTAATTTATTGCCAAGAGTTTCCAGATCTGCCACAGGCATTTTTAATGATGCTGAGAAAGTTACATCATCACTCTGAGTGCTAGTTCATTCAACATTAGCATATCCTCAGAAAGGTATTGAGATGGCAATGGCTTAATATTTTGAATTGTTTTGAGAGCTTCAAAATAAAAATCATTATTATTACTGCAAATTATTGATATAATTAAATGATAGACTGAAGCTCTGTGAGATGAAGGCTACACAATGTATTTTCCAAATAATATTAAATTATTCAGAACTGTCATCCAAAGATTCAAGTAGAAAAAAATAGCACAACCCAAAAGATCTACTACTATCATCTGGAACTCCGTTCAGGACCTAACTGGTGACCATGACAAGTATAGAAATAGAAGTAAATTAAATAAAATTGATATAGTAGAGCTTAACTCACACTGTTAAATAAACTGATTAAAAGAAGAGCTATTTTCCTAATCCTGGACTTTTTTTCAGTCCACAGTGTTTGGCTGGTAGGTAGACTAGAGGGAATGAACCTTATTATTGAGACTGCCACCTCCACCATCTTCCAGGGCCAGGACACATCCTTATCATTCTCTTGATAAGAGGTGACCTTACAGGACTAAATCAAAGGAAGAATCCACATATCATCACCTTAAGTCCTATGAACAAGCTAGAACAGGAAGTTCATCAGTCTTCTTTCCTCTCACCTGCTTCTCTTCCCCTCTCTTGGAGCTTTCATTTTTCCATTTGGCCTATTGCAGACGCATTTTTTATTTATTTCTGTAAGATCACTTCATATTAGAAATGCAGCTAAAAGAACAGTCCTAAATGTCCTGATATTTAACAGTCTTCACAGCAGCAGATAAGACTAGGTGCTCTGCCTATGTTTATCTATAGCACACGTCAGAAGCAGAAACTACATTTTCAATCTTTGCTGTTCCTTTCACTCTCTTGTGTGTGTTGTACCTTGTCTTCAACAAAAGCAACTACAAGAGCTCAGATCCATCGCATCTAACATCTCCCACCTTCTTCCAGCAGGTATCACCTTAGTGTCATCTTAGATTACTCTAGTAAGAGCAGGCAAACATTTCTGTGTATTATTTCTATTCATTCAGGCCTAGCACTCTCCTATGTTGGAAGTAAAGCTAAAGTTTATTTGCTCAGCATCACGTTGAGCTCCATCTAGAGGAATACAGAGCTCTCCACATAACCGGAGAAGCCAAAAGATTGAGGCGTCCTTCCCCAAACAGCATGGTGAGAGTGGAGAATAAAGATATTTTCTACCTACCCCATTTCTCTGAGGAGAGAGGATTTGTCCCACTCATGTTATTTCTATCCTGTTTGACAGCTGAGACTGTCAGTGACAAATGCTATTTGGAGAGTGTGTGGTCTCTAAAATTCCTCACAGCTTATAATTATTAGTTATAAAATGTCAATCCCACGGTTTAATATGCCTGTGTAACACTACCTTCCTGACATCTGCAAGGTTAGAAGCACATGAAACTTATAACCACCAGGTTATGTTGGACAGTTATTTGAATGCACTGAGAATTGAGATGTATTTGCTCAGGATATCTGCAATGTTTCTCATGGGCATAGTTCAGTCAATCTGCACACTACCAGTAGAGCTTTGTGTCACAGAAGAGTTGGGGATGGAAAACATAAAATATAAGCCTTTTGTAAGGTTTTTATTAGACAAACAAAGTGATTTTTATGACCATGGAATAGTTCTACTGTGAAAAACTGAGATATGGTGATTTTCTTCCTTGGGAAGAAATAAAGGATAAATTGATTAAAATAAGAACAATGTTAAGATATGTTTCCAGATAGGGAAAATATACATATATGTATATGGTATTTATATATATTCTTGCTTTTACTATCTTTGAGTAAAAATTACAACAAACTTAAATGTAATATTTAAGACTGCACTTATATGATCAGCTTTAGAGCACTGAAAAACACTTTTTTGTTATTAATTTTTCAACAACATTTCTACAAGTGAAGTTGACTTTAACCTTAGAAGAAAGTGGGCAGCAGTTATGAATCTGAAATGCTAATGTAGTGGTTCAGTTTGCAGCCTTTGCTAAGGAAGCCGTCTGAAAAGACAGACTTTGCCTTCTGCTCAGTCACATTGTTTTATTGCTGTGAAGACAGAAGTGGGATAGAACCATCATTCTCACGAATCATCAAGAAAACTGCCCATCGAATACTCATTCTAAAGGCTTTATTGATAAGCATTACTGAAAATATATGCAGGTTTTGATCTTATTTTCAAATTGCCAGTTGAGACAATCCAGGAAATTCAAATGGTGCTGCTATTGTTTAGACTGATGTAAAGAATTGTAGTCGAGCTCTAAAGGACCCAAATCATTCTCAACTACAACCAACCAACTACTGCAATAATGAGGTTGACAGAAGAGCAACAACTTAAACCCAACAGCAAGGTAATCTACCATGGGAAAGACTTATAAAAGGCATGCAGAAATTGAACACATTACACTTTTCATTGAGATATGGAACGTGATTTTCAAGAATTCCCTGATTTCCTGCAGTTCCTGTATTCTGTTTGCATTGCAGACTGGTGTTGGAATGGGCAAACTGGAATTCTTTCAGTGGAAACACAACTGGAAGATGTGCTCCAGGAACCAATTAATGCGATCTGGCTGCTACCACATTTTTGGGCCATAAGAACAGTGCTAGTTTGAAATAAATTCCCAAGAAATAAGTACACCGTGAACCTCAATTCCTTAGCCCCAAATGTTTCAGTCTGAAAAACTTCTCTTTTTTGCACTACTTGCTAACGCTTTGATAATAGTGTTGTAGAAGTCTTTTGAGCTATTCAGACAAATACTCTACTAAAACTTAGAATTATTTTTTTTTTGAATTACTTATATTGAGGGTTTATTTCCACATCAGATTTTTTTATTGTAATGTTGACAGGCCAATTTTTCACAAGGCTAAGGCCTCAGAGAAAGTCCCATATGCATAAATGTCACATTTGAACAGTATAATGCTGTAAGATCTCAAACTAAAATGAAAGAAAATTATTGTGAGAGTTTAAAGTGACAATAACAATCATTCCAGACTTCACATACTATGCTTAATGGACAGGTAAATCTTTTCTCTCTTCCTCTAGGACAGTTCTTGAATTTTGTCATTGGCTTCATTCTGGCCCAGACTGCACAAGAGGCAAGACTAAACTTCAATAATGATATCTGCTGGCCTTAAAAATCTACCAGTGTGTAGGACTGATTTGAAGAATACTGTTTGAGGCGTATATCGTATTCAACATGAATAATAATTATCTTTCTCTCTAGGGGTAAGAAATTTCTTCAAGGAGGGAAGAAATAAATGCTTAATAAATTGGGAAATATGGTAAAGGAGATTCAGCAGTGAGAAAAAATAAAATTGCAAATAGACCACATGTAATACTACTTCATTTCAGCAATTCCCCTCAATGCAGCAATGGTAGATTGAGTAAAATTAGGCCTTGAACCAAATAGATAGAAAATATATATTAGAAAACTATGAAAACACCTTCCAAGAAGTAGCAGCTTACTTGAATATTGGAAGAAAATTATATATATATTTATAAATAAATAAACAAATAAATAAAACTAAAAAAGAGAAATAACTTCCGGGAAAAAATAAGATGAAAAATCAGAAGTAAAAGCAAATTTCAGAAGGTTAGAAATTATCACTGAATTTCTACAACCCCTTGCCTTGACCTCAGATCACCAGAGGCTGGGAGATATACAAGAGAAACACTTCCATGTATTTAAATTGTTCTACTTTTCCCTGGCCATTGAAAATTCGCCAGTACTGATGAAAGAATACTGGTCAGAGAGAGCTTAAGTCAGACCTAGTCTATTCGTATGTTCTTGATATTTTAATTTTATTAACAAGATACTTTAGCTTTTTTTCCTGCAGCTTAGTTATAGAGAAAAAGAAACGATTGAAAAGTAGGTCATTAGAACATTTATCTTTTTTTTACACCAGTTTCAGTACAAAAATAAGGTGCCTTATCTCATCAGGAAAGAATATATCTGAACCTTCTCAGCATAGCCTTTTTGTCTCAAGAAGAAAAGGAAGTATTGTACTCTGCATTACACTTTCTCTCTCTTTCCTGGTCCTCACTTAAACTATAGAAACAGAGACAGCATATTAGTGCATTTAGCAGTTCTTGACTGCCTAACAGTTCAGTGGTGCGCATATCTACTGCCATTCAATTAATGACAAGCTGCATAAGCTCCCATGGTTGGCAGGATCTCTAAGCAATACTGTCTGCTTCTCCAAACCAATGTTTGATTTCTGCATCTAAATCTGATCTAACATGAACATCATGTTGACACTGGCTTGACATCTACTGAATACACCATTTCCCTTTCAGTCAAGCATACAGCCTATCGTGAGCATTTTAAAGCAATACATTCTAGCAAAAAAATGTTGGAGGAGAACCTCTTTCTCACTCCCTCACACACACACTATATTTGCTCATCTGTTTTTCCCAACTAAGGGAGTGGTAACGAATTGGCAGGAAAGTTGTGTCAATTTTCTCTAGTAAAACTGCAAATTCTGAAAATCTATTAACATTTATTGGAACTGGCCAACACCCCTCTATTCTTAGGTGAATGAGGGTTTTATTCCCTCCCCAAAAAAGTAGTAAACCAGACTGTTTATAATGTTTGGCAGCAATAATGTCCATACCACAGACGTTTATATCCAGCTATTTGGATTCATGTCAACCTCTAATATTCTGAGAAATTGATCCACAGTAACAACCTCAGGGTTATGACTCCAAGCAAATTATATAAGGTATGTTGACACAGATGGCTGAATACCAACGCATATTTTTATGATCAGATCACCCAGCCAATGAGCTCAGGTGTCCTCTGTGGAGCCACGCGCCCACTGTGTGCCTAGACCTAGGGACCCCACACACAGTGTGCCAGCTGCCCAAGGCTGACCATGTCACAGAGGTGACATCACACAAAAGCTGGTCTAGAAACTGAGCAGTTTTCCTGAGACTTTGGCTGCCATTGGCTTTGGCAGAGAACACAAAACATGGCTGAATTAAAGGTGATTCAATAAATACCAGGCAAGAGATGGCAAAAGCGCCCACGAGCTGCCTGCCTCAGTGAGGGAACATCCTCAGGCAAGTATTTGATACCCATATCCTAGATGTGTCTTTATTTTTTGATGACAGAAGAGGCACATTGGCTTTAGTGACTGTATTGTCTAAAATTAAAAGAAAAAAAAAGTGCATCATTTATCTAATAATTTCAGCATTTATTTCCTTTCTAAACATCACCTTGGGAAATGGAAAATGCATACAGCAGAAAATTCCATGCTACTCCTTACCCTGTGGTACCCCAAAGATCGTGTTTTTAATCACCATGTAGATTTTCCACAATGCTATGATACATCTGTTTGGGTTTTTCTGCTGCTCATTTTTCGTGTGACTTTTTAAATCCCCTGTATATTTTAGCTTCACTACAATGGCTAAAGGCATAGCAGTGGAAGAAAGACACTTGGGAGTTCTGTTTAAAAAGAAAAGAGGATTTTCTGAAGATTAGAGAGACCTGGCTTGAATTTTTGGAAGGCTTAAATCTGGGGCTAGCTCACAACTGTTTTAATTCTATTTTAAGCAGATGGAGAAATCATAAAACCAAATTTGTTATTACATCTTTCAAGCTACAAACCAGGACTAAACTCAGACAGATTTTTATAACAGATAGCTCTGATGGAAGGTAGAGTTGAGGAAAAATTGGATCTTTATCAGAAAATATCGGGGCAGTTGTTTCTCTTCATTGATTCTCTGTTGGCCTGTCAGTGAAGAACTCAGCAAGAAAATATATATATAATTTGCCACACTATCTGTTACCCTAAGTACTTGACTTCACTCCTCACTCCACTCCCTGAAATGGCACATATTTTTTACACTAGAAAAAAATCATTGAGAAGATTATAGAAAATATTAAAGATGTTTAGAATTATTCAAAATATTTGGCATTGCTTTTCTTTTTATGGTGGGAACGACGATCATATCAGCACTAACACTGAAGTCAGGTATGAGGAAAAGATGGGAATAGAAAAGCTGTCCATTACTCCTGAAAAAGGAACTTGTATAAAGGCTTCACTGATGGTAAGAATATCTTCCAATCTTCTGTAATGACTCACCCAATGGCTGAGGGTCAGGTTGAATTGCTCGGACAAGTCTTTTCATTTTGTTTCTCTGAGAAAAATGAAGAAAAGAATAGAAAAGAAAAGAAAAGAAAAGAAAAGAAAAGAAAAGAAAAGAAAAGAAAAGAAAAGAAAAGAAAAGAAAAGAAAAGAAAAGAAAAGAAAAGCACGAGTGTGAGAGGAACCTTCGAGAAAGATGGGGAAGAAAAAGGAAATATCCATTGTTCAACATAACCCCATTCTACGGCCAGTATTAGCATTTGTCAAGCACCTTATACTGAAGCTTCCAGTTAAAATTAATGAGCATAAAAGTTACGTACACTCCATTAAAAACGGCATACTAAAACTATTTAGAGCAGGTGGTAGAATAGTCCCAAGAAAAGCAAACATCTAGAATTCACATTAGCAAGAGATTTATTTTTCTCATGTTACTTCATTTTTCCAAGAAAAAAAAATCATCAAAATGACAGTGGATTTACTTTTTTAACTCACTATTGATTTTATAATATTCCCATTATGTTTACACTTCTGCCACATAGTAGCTTTAAAATATATTTGTTGGAAAAAGGGGTGAATGTAGAACAGCAGCTCTTTCTTAGATATAATTGTATTTCCCACACAATTGGTCATTTGGTTTAAATGTAGGTAATAAGTCTGTGATTTCATATACCTCTTAAGGAGCAGCTTTGTAGACAGGCTCATATACGCTTCTATTTTAACCAGTCTTAAATAACTGAATCAGTCTTTCCAAAGGCTATTCAATTTTAAAGCAATTTCATTTGACATCAGATATGACCTGTTGTTCTTCCTTTGATTATTAAAGTGTTGCTTCTTGCAGATTGGGAGCCATACACCAGAGAAGAGAATCTAGCCCAGCAAACACTTTGGCTAAAAAAGGATTGATGAGAAATGCATTTTTTTTCTTAAATTAATTGAAAAGTGAGGAGACATTTGCAAAATATATATAAATACTAGAAATAACATTTTGCACATGTTTGAGTGTTTCACATATCCAGAAAATTTTGTATGCTTACACAGCCTAAGATATTACCAGTACTTCTTGAAAGAAATTAATGCCTACAAATGCCTGCAAGGTCACCACTTGCTACTAAAACTGCCCAGTAAAAGCATTTGGATAAACAAATTGTTTTCTCCTGATCAAAATAAACAAGGGGGATTATTACATAAGGGAAGAATAATGTTTTGGGTTTGGTTTTTTTTTTTTTTGGTCAACCTTGAGTCGCATTTTTGCTTTTATTTCTTCTGTTCTTGTCCCCTGCAGCACCAGTATGCATAGTTTATATCACAAATGTAGTCCTGCTTACACTCTGAAATTTGAATATTGATCAGCCTGCAATTCAATGTGAATTTCCTCTAAATATAAGTACAGATATAATACATAACTAAGTATATACACATATATTCTATATATATGCATCTATCTTTTTCTATTAAAAGTAATAGGAGGAAAAAGAAAAAAAAATATATCATTTTAAGGCCAGGATCTGCTACTCATAGCCATAGCAAATGGTACTTTATAATTAAAGCTCTAATAATGGCGATGAGTAGAGAAGTATTCAAGATGAAAGGGAAGGGGAAGCTGGGGAATTGGTCCTTAGTGAGCAGAAAAATAGACAGACAATACCTAAAAGAATCAGAGATGATATTTACACTGTTAATTCAACACCATAAGAATGAGATGTATTTTCACAAGTGTAAATAACCAAAGGTTAGGGAAAAAGAAAATGGAGCCTCTGAGGAATGACTACAATAATGAGGGCAGTACTAAGAACAGCCACATGCAGTATTAATCTTGGCATTTAGAAATAACAGGAAATGATTCTAGAATCAGGCATATGTTTCCCAGAGAAAAGACAGGAAATACTATAGGGATACCAAGGTTGAGCCTGAACAAGAATGTTAGAAATCTGACATGAAGTGGTGGATGTGACAAGAGAGAAAATCACTTTCGAAAGATCAATGGAAAGAATATCTTTGGCAATTAAGGAAATGCCAAGTGTCATTGTAAAAACTAATAGCAAACACAGCAAATGTTAAGAATTAGAGAGTGCTAAGCACATCAGATCTAGAAAGGCTACCTCATCCTTAATTAATAATCATACTCCAATAATTCCCTCATCTGCAATGCAGCAATGGATTTACAGCAAGAGAAGACACCAATGTGCCAGGAGATCCATTTTCTCAATTGCATTGACCAATGCAGTAAGGGCCTTGTTGTAGAGGTCACATTAACATGAAGTCTACATCCAGTCCTGGTTTTAGCCTCTGTAATTTGCAAGAACTTACACACTCCTATTCCAGACCAAATTGCATCAGAGATGAACAAAGGCTGAAATGACAAGCCCTTTCCCTATAAAATGAATATTTCTATGGCTGGGTTTATATATCACTATTTGCATAGCATTAAATGAACAAAAAATAATTTGTATCTGTACTGTTAGTCTGCATGCATAGTGTGCAACCATCGCAGAGAACTGCCTCTAATTGCCTGAGGAGTCATGCTGGCCGCTATGCCACCTCTCGCAGATGGTAACACCATTACACAGCAAGGAGCTAAAACTGCGGGTTTGTTCATTTTGTTGCCTTCCACATTTTCTCTGAGATACGCTTGGGCTGTAGAGGGTCTGGGAAGGCCTGAGGAGACAACAGCATTTACTTGTGGAACAAGTGTTTATTTATGTAGACTTCAATGATATTCAGCGTCACTGGCCCATAAGGACTAGCTGTGTCTCCCATCTGGCAAATAAATAAGCAATGACACGCTGGAAAATATGCAGGTAAGTGAGAGTGGAGAAGTGATTCCAGAAGGACCAAAATAGCAAGAATGAGATGCAAGAACCTGTGATGGGAAAACAACTGACTCCTTAAACTGATTTAAGAACATCACCTCTTTTTTAATAGAGACCCACAGAAGTTCCACATAACTAATGAGCAGGACAAAATAAGCTTGGGGAATTATACAAGAAACTTCATCTTTAGCAAGCTTATAAGTGACAGAAGTCACTATCTGACTGACAGTTCCAGCCTGACTCCAAAAACATGTTGGAAATTTGGCAAATTTCTTACTTGTATGTATCTCTCAAACCCATTACCATTCAGAGTTTCAGAGCACAAACAGTTTCAGCAGTAACTTTACACAAGCTGGCAAGGGATTTTGCACTGTGGAGCTTTTACAACCAGGAGGTTTTCAGCCATGTTCTGACCATGTTGCGTTCCTGGCCTTATGTCACAAGGCAAGTATGGTGGGTGTTGCTTTCATCTCCTTAGAAGAAACCGAGCTATTTGAACTTATTGTGGGCAAAATAGATTTCACTGCATGAAAACAAATGCTGCATACCAAATTCCAGGCTTAGAGGTCAAGCCTGTGCCTGATACAAGATCACATGTACTTTCAAATATCCAAAAAAGAAGTATATACTGAGTCCTTCAGAAAGCAATCAGCACTTTGTTATTAACTTTTACTAAAGCAAAAGTGTGATTAGTTTTTCTAATTACCATTCTGGCCAAGGCGACACAATCATTTTCTTTAACCTTTCATTTTATGACAAGCAATCCTACCACAACCAACTACTCCACTCCAGGTCAAGTCAGCATCTCTGCACCAGCATGGGCCAAGCTGTGCAGAAGCAGATTATCTTTTCTGCAATGTCTCGATAGCATTTTCATAACACCTGCAATCACCACTAGAGTTTTGAAGACAATGCAGCCAATGCTTCCTAATGGGAGAAACAGGCACCAAACTGAGAAATTTTAGCTGAACAACTTTACCTCCTACAGAGGTAAGAGGTAATAACGCCTCTGTGCCGGTGAGGGAAAGAAACCTGCTACAAGAAAGAGAGAAAAGTACTGAGATTGGTCGGGAGGAGACATATTGCTTGAGCATTCATTGCTAGTTCACAAAGGAAGAAGAAAACACCCAGTGAAATCAGGATTTTAAAATAAAATTTACCAATTATCTGAATTCTAGTAGTATTGGGAGTGTTTCTACTTTGTCACCAGGCAGGCTTTTCCTTTCCCATGTGCTTTAGGCAACACTGCAGATATGTTTCTGGAAGGGAGGTAAAGGGAAAACTGACAAACATTCCTTTATGCCATTTGGAATGAACATAAACTTGTCTTCTGGCATCAATGCAGTGGAGATTTCCATGTACCCATATGGTTATGCTCCTGGCTGGAGCCTGTAGAGCAGATGCACAACACATGGAAAGGAAAGAAAATCATGGTTAAGCAATAAAATTAAATCTGAAAAGTGAAGGAGAGAATTTTAGGAACCACTAAAGCAAATACCTCCCAGAATATGCTTTTTTGGTTAATTTTGCTTCCATAAATAAATAAATAAATAAAACTAAAACCTGTAGTTTACGAAAATGGTTTGCTTTATGAAGTGATCTCTGCTGCCAAAATCCTGCTGCTCTGCAGAAATGTATCCATGGAGAGAAGGTTCAGTGCTGCTTATGCTTTTGTTTTTCCCTAACTGAAAATGGATGGAACACAGATTCTGTTTTCCATTCAAAATACATTAAAACTTCATTTAGGGATCCTATTGACCGGTCATAAGAAGGACAGCTTCTCAGGGAATATCACTTCTTCACTGCCCTCACACAACAAGCCTGGATTTGACAAGTGCACTTGATAGCAAAAATAGAGTTTCCAGCTAATAATAAGCTCCAGTAAATACAGCAACTGTGACCTTCCAAAGTTACGTCAGCTGCATATCTCTTCAGCTGTGCTCAGACCAGGCAACGTTACTGCTGCCTGTGCAGCGAACCATGCCTCTTTCAAAAGCATCTGTGGATTTTAAGTGATCCCAAAGCATTTTAGAAATGCAAAGCTAATTAAAATTATGAAAGGATTTCTCTTAGTCCTTAATGGTTGATGCCGAGCTACTCTTTTTAACTGCTGAAGTTGATTTCGGCCAAAGAGAGCATAGGAGGAAGTCTGTGACACTCTGCAAACCGCCATTCAGTTTGGTAAATCAAATCAGGTTTTCTTGACTATCCTGTTATAAAAATACCTGATGGGACATCTGGAGGGCAAAGACTGATAGCAGCTTCTAGTTCTAGACAGTGTTAAATAATGGATGAACTAAGGGCTGCTGCAGTCTGCAAAAATATTCAAACGCAATAGCTTGAAGGAAAAAGCTTGCAGCACTACCAATTAATTTTCATTAGGCTTTGCTGGGATGCAAGAGTGGTCCCAGCAAAGTAAGCGTAGTTACTTCTCTTCAAAGTCTCTGCAGACAAATAGAAGCTTTAAAAAGCGAAGAGGGGGAGGGATGACTTCCAATTTACAGGCAAATTATCAAGGGTTTAGTAAAATATGGGTTAACACAACTGCCTGCTTCTTAGTTCTAGAGACCTGGATTCAAAGTAGGTTGCAAATAAAGCAACTCTAATAATATCAGTTTGGTCCCTAATGGACATTTTTCTGTTTCTCAAAAATTGCTATCACTTAATTAGGCAGTGATAAGGAGACATTCAGATCTGGAACAGAAAGGAGGAATTTGGAGGACAGGACAGAGGTGCATCCCAGGTAATCTACACACTGGGGATGACTACTGCTGCAACAGTCTTGAACTAGTTATCTTCACATCTGCATCAGTAAGGAGCAGACCCATCGTCCACTGTATGATGCCATTTCATAGACCTGGAAAAATAATGCACAGGGATTTATTATTCACAGCTTTTATCTTCCCTTTTGCCCTTCTCTGCCCTATCTTCCCTCTTTATTTTGCAGAATACGTAGCAAACTGCTGCTTGTAATTCCAACCAGACCATCTTAAAATTTAGTTGGTGAACACATGCATATTAGCTGGCATTTCCATCATATATAAAGCCCACAACAAGTACTTAGTCCCAACATCCCATGGAAAGAAAAAAAAATGTTTTTTATTTTACTTTCTGTTGTTTTCTTTTACACAGTGACAAGAAAGCTGAGAGCTCTTGACCCAGACCAAACAACAAACATGTGTGAGGGAGAGATAAGGATTAAATTCACATCTCCTATAACCTAACACTATGCTTCAGTCAAAAATTTATATTTTATGGACAACTATGAAGATTTTTTTTTGAAAATTTTGTGCCACTAAAGTCCACAGCTCAGATTTTTAAAATACAAATAAAGTAAATACCAATAACAAAATTAGTACAGCTAAGTGCTCATATATCAGTCCACTTGTGCTATGCATAAAGGATGGCAGTATGGCAATATACATGTTGAAATACTTACTCTCTTACAAGTAGCTTTTAAAACCTTGCTGTTTTGAGCTCAGTTCTGTCCATGACCGGAGTCCAGAGATAAGAAAGAGGGCTCTCCATAGAGAGGCTGAGAATTTAAAATCAGAACTAACACAAGCTGTCCCAAATCAAGAAGTTGTTCCGACACTGTCTAATAATTTTAACCTTTTAAGATTAATTATGAAGTTCTGAGTAGACATGAGCAGGACAGGCCTAAGAGTTAGGAAAAAAATTAATGAGGTAAGTTTAGTGAAACGTTTGGTTTAAGCCACCTCTGTTTCGTAACACAGGCCCAAACTCATGGAAATGTCTTTGTTTAAGTTATCTTATATAGGGACTTATTTTCTCTTTGCAGATTACTATGATTAAAAGGATGAACATATATAAGATAGAATTATGTTCTCTTCTGTAATGCAATTCAGTCTTTCTTTCTTTAAGCAGACTCAGCTCCTATAACCTGCACCCTGATCCCTTTCTGCCTTCTCCATAGAACTTTACCTAGGGTCAAGACTGAAAGAAAGAGAAGAGGGTGTCAGTAAAATTCAGAAGATGATAAAGAAACATTAGGAACTGCAAGTTAGAATTTCCTTCCATTAGTTACTTTTATCAAATAAAGGTTTTGCACACATCACTGGCTAGCTTCACTAATAAAACAGTAATATTCTTTCCTTCCTACTTCATTTTGCTTTGCATGCACAAATCACCTGTCAGTTTCCTTTAGAATAATTTAGTGCCATCCTCTAAGTTTTCCCAATGGAAAAATTTTCTAGTGAAGAGTGTGAATGACATTTTAAATGTGTAAGCATGCAGATTTCTGGAGTATATTTGAATGACAATACCCACAGTCTGACACAGTAAGTTTTAAAGGAACCATTTTCAAGGCAACTTAAAAGACTTTCTCTGTATTTGTATTTTGCATAGGGCAATAGTAGTCTTCAAAGAGTTCTACAAATAAAATCTCGCTCCATTAGCATTTATAATAAAATTCTCATTAATTACTGTTCTGCTTGTAAAGCATGAAACTATTATTCAACAGCCAGAAAATACAGATGCTTCATGACAGTTCCAGCTCTAACTGCCTTGGAAAACATGGTCTGGAACATGGAATCTGACTAATAATCTGATTATTAGATAATTCAGGAAGAGACACTGCATTGAGGGCCACTACTGATCCCAAGCAGACTACTACATTAGCCAGGGTTGCCCAGTGTGCAGGCTGAGCTCCAGAGTCCAGATAAGCAAATCTATGAAAATGATTTTTACTGGTACACACTGCCCAAGAGACATCTGTCCATCTCTACTACTGCATGGTACCATAAGACTTGTGACGGCTCTGTGTAATCCTGTGAGCTTCCTTCAAGAATACGTGACTTATGGATGGATGCTGAAGCACCCTATTTTAGAAGTTTTAGTAGGAAGTTTTAGTAGGACAGCAAAGACATGATAAGACTATGAGTGAATGAACATAAGCTTGCTTTTCTCTTGGCTGCTCTTTCTCCACATGTTTCTAGCTTACCTCTTGTGGTTTGAGGGGAACATCTTAGATATATATGCAACTTAGATTTCCATCAAGTACTACCTCAGAACAATATATCCTACCTTACAGAGAGAAGATTCTGACTGCTATTTCTACTGATTAATTTTTTACATAATTGAAATATTCCTCCAGTCTCTGCCCACTGGAGCACTATGGGATCATAGGCTTTACATAACTGTCTGTCAAGCAAGAGATAGAGAAAATTTGTTTTGGGAAGGAAGAAATTATATTTTGTAGCATTAATTAAATTAAGTAAAACAATGTAAGGTAAATAATTGCAAGCTATCACATGATTTAACAACAATTTTCTGAAGGAAAGAAAATGGCCAAGGAACAAATTTACCCCTTACGAATGATCAACACATTTTAAATGCTGCAGTATGCAGTCGCTAATAATTCTTCCATCTTTTGCATTCCTTATATAGTCAAATCATCCCTTTCCCTTGAATGGGAATGCTTTTGATAAAGAAAATTCCAATAAAGTTCAAATTATTCATATAATATTTCACTGCCAGTTCAGTGGTGCAGACTGGGAATGTTAGTGGGTGAATTGTTCTTAACCCTAAGTGAATGATGAGTCTTTTGTCTATTTTAAAATCCCTGGTGGAACACCTGCAAAAAACACTGACTAGCCTCTTTTTTCTTTTTTTTTCTTTTTTTTTT
>NW_010577468.1:475957-591470 GCF_000705375.1 Tinamus guttatus | reverse complement strand
AAAAAAAAGGAAAAAAGTATTTCTAAACAGCTGGACTAAAAATCTGACAACAGCTGTAAAAGCAGTGATGAGCTTTCTTCCTCAAGGGAAAGAAGAAAGAAGTGTCCAGCACTCATTTCTCACCTTTCAGTCCAGTGGATCCCACAGTGGTCTGAGTAATTACCTTCCCATAAATATCATGTAACGAAGCAGATAGCAGCATCTGGAAAAAATGAGATTTTTTTGTGAAGACTCTTATAAATCCTTAAACAAATCATGGACAGTTTTCACCCATAATTTCCACGTTACAAAGGGTAGGACAATTACACTCTGTGCATCCAACACTTCCCTGACACAAGAAGAGATTTGACAAGTAGCATGGGCCCTAAATAAAACCAAAATAGAAGCTATAATGAGAATAAAAGTCTCTGATACTCAGGGGATTCATCTTCAACCAAAACTCAGTTATGCAATGGGAACAGCTTTAAATTCTTTGTGCTCATTTGCATCTCAGCACTAAGATTTTGTCCAAGAATAATTAGAACAAGATACTTGTGGAAATGAAAATGGTTTTAAATAGATGGATTGTCCTCCTCCTCTCTGGCTGATCAAAATGAATGTTCTACTCAGTCTCCTTGCCTTGTTTCAGGAATTAGCTCTTTGCACTCTGAAGGATTATATTTTTAACAAAAATGGTTTAAATATTTTTTCTTATTTTGTGTGTCTGGAGATAATTTTTTATCCTATAAAAGAAGACTGTGCACGAATCTGTGAAATTTATGCACAAGACGGTAAGAACACTTCCCAGGTATGCTCACAAGCTAATTATAGTTTATTTAAACACTAAACTAGAATACGGCAAGACAGAAGCTATTCAGAAATTGTGCAAAGAGGATTAATGCCTGCCTCCTTCAGAGCTCCTGTACACAACAGACTTTACCTAATCCACAAACCCAAGTCAGTCAACAAGAATTTTATTTGTTCCATCCTGCTCTTCCAGTACATATGAATAATGAGAAAATCTTTAATTTTGCTCTTGTCATCCTTGTACAGTATTTTCACCTCCCTCTGACAGAGTGTTCCAGTTCAAGGGACGAATTCAGATTTCTTCATGCACAACGGTATGGAGCCAGTGAAGCACGGGGTTGTATGAAGGCAGCAAGTGACCTCACTACTGTGGAAGCTGAATGCTGAAACCCTGGATTCTTCCCCTTAAACTTTCCAATACAGGGTAAAATTTACTCATCCTCTATGTATCTGAATACATTCAAACATCTAAGATTGTACAGAATGCGTAGAAAGATAGGTTTTGAACAACAGAGTTCTGTCACTTAATTCACCTACCTGATTGGGCAAATCCTGTCCATACTGTGCACTGAATGAATTATGGATCCTTGGGAACAAAAGTACAAGACTACAAGACTGTGTGATTAAAGGTTTTATTCTAACATAAGCAAAAAATGGGAAAGAATTAAGATGGATGAGCCATCTTTAATTCTTTAATTCCCTATGTCTTAAGTATTTATCTTACAAACTTAATAATTAAAATAATTTTAACATTTTAACATGCTTTCTAGCATGTATTATGTATTTTGTTCAGTGATATGACAGTATGATTAATTAATGACTTTTAATATGCTTATAATATTAGTTTTATTGTAAAGTTATGCTTCAAATAAAATATTAGAAAAACGAATCTACGTCCTAAAAAGTGATATAAATTAAAGAAACCGAGGATGAAAAATTATTCAAAATTCATGCTAACTGAAGATATATTTTGCAAGGAAATCCATTCAAATTGGCAACAATTAGATACTTTTTTATATTGTATGTTTAGCCTATACCCAAAACTTGGCCCTGAAAGCCCTCTCCTTTGTGACCAACTTAATACAGACCAGGTGTGCAACTTTCCCCCCAACTCTGTAAATCAAAAAAAAAAAATTTTTGATATGCTCAGGTTTGCTCGGAGACATGTAAAGAGATTACTGCCTGTAACATACCCTTCACTTGTTACTGATGCATTGCCACAGGCTGACACATTAGCTTGAGTGTCTAACTCACTTTTGCAAAATGCTACAGGTGGACCTCTTCTAGGTTACTTCCATGCCATTATGCAGTGTTACTGAAACTGCTTCCAGGTTAGCTCTAACAGACACAAAATGGATTCAAAATCTTTCTGTTTGTTTTAGTTTCTCTTAAGGAAACAACCTTTCCACTGGCCACGTCTGAGGAATCAATTAGTGACTGCGACTGACGGATGAGTCTCACTTTGCTTAGTACGTGTGATATGGGTTTCACTTTCTTGAGTTGGATGAAATCTCCAGGAGGTCTAAAGGGGTGGAGAAAGGATATATATTATTTCTTTTTCTTAATGAGAAGACACAGGAGGACAGCTTACTTTTCCTTCTCCAATGTACAAACTGACTGTCAGATGTTATCTGAGTGGTTGGGTGGAATTTCTTCTGAGCTGAAGCATCCCTATTTCCTTAAGAATCTAACATCCATTATGTTCGGTGTTAGTAAAAATTACCTCAATTCAAGTCACTTTGAAAAGCTTAGCAACTGCCTCAGTAACAAGAGGACATACACTGATGAAAACCTGATGTAGCTCAGGTAAGAAGTAAAGACTAACTCCAATATATCCAGTAAAACTGCCTAATGACTTAGCCTCAGAATGCAACTTTATCTCCAGGAAAGCAACATAGCCCCACAAAAAGAGGCTGAAAAGAAGCCAGAGCTTCCTGCTTTTAAAGCTGCAGGCAATGAAACCCAAAAGAATAGAAAATGCATGTGGTTTCAAGTTGTATCTGAAATGCTAAGCTATGTCACGAAGAATTTCCAAACTTCGGTGTGAAGCCTCAGCACGGTTCCAAGAGGACACCAGAACACTTCTGGTTTCAGGATGAAAACCTGAATATCCACAATCAAGTCAAAAGATTGGCTTGGCAGTCTGACACTCCAGAGCACAACTTTAACTACCTTCTTTGAAATATAAAAACTTCATTTTATGCACTCATTTTTTAATAAAGTCTTGACTAGTGAAAGAGATTATAAGCAGGAGGGAATACATTTTTCTCTGTTTTTGGCATTTCAGAGCAGAAACAAAGCCTGTGCAGCCAATCAGAAAGCATGGAGTTTAATTCTTAATACTATTACTACATACTTAAATACTATTTACTTTACTATATGCCATTTGCTTAGAGTCCTAGGCTCTTTTTTCAAAACATAGTCACGAATGCATGGTAAATTCCTAAGTTCTCAAAGCGAATTTGGTGCAAAATACACAGAAAATATATGAACATGGCAGGCTGCCTGTCTTCTCACCAGCCAGCCCCCATCTGCTTCCTGTCGGACAAGACCCCAGCCTTTAAGTAAAGCCAGAGCTTAGCTCCACTCAGTTGTGTCTGATTAACTTAATATAGGAAGTCACTTCCAGATGGGACCTCATTTCAGACACGAAAGCTGTGCCACTGTTTGGCTCGTCAGGGCTTCCGCATCGCACACCGCACACCCTCGGGGATGTCAGCGTCTGCCCGACAACACCAAAGGATCCCTGCTGCCTCCCCATATCCTACTGAGGGGGACGGGGCTCTTATTCACATCTCACAGCACAGAACCACAAGACTAAAAGAAGAGAGAGTGAAAGAGAGAAAGAGAGAGAGAAAAACCCTTTTGAACTTTCTTGTGCCCCTCTTTCTAAACTTGATGAAAATTTCACATTGAGAAGGCTCTCTCAGAAGGCCTTTTGTTCATTTTGTTTCTTCTGTTTATCCCTCTATATTTAAAACAGCAGCCAGTGAGATTCTAAACAGTTAACTGATCCCCAAAGCAGACATTTTTTTTAAAAAAAAAAAGTGTTTGGTATACACAACACAGATCAGACCCACTTGTCTGCTAGTTCCTTGTAATTATAACTAAAATGGTGAGTCTCAGATATTTTCTATATGAAGACATTCCCAGCTGACTCATGTGCAGACTTCCAGGCCACTGAGTGAAGTCACTCCTTTTTTTTTGATCCTGTGCTCCTTCCCAGAAGTATCTAAAGGAAAGCTTAGTAACAGTTACTGCAGTAGCACAGGATGCTCTTTCATTCTTTTTGGTCTTGCATATCCTTCCATTCTTTCAGTCATTTTTCATTCATCCTATATTAACATCTTCCTCCACAAGAGAAGAACTGAAAATATTAAAATCCATAGGCATGAATACTCATGAAGGAGAAGCAATAGAGGCAGTCCAGCTGCCTGAATTATCATGGGGGATGCCTACATATTAAATCAGGTTGCTGAGTATTAGGGACCCAAAGAAACTTTAGCTTGCCAAACTTAAGCCAGTTTTGAAGCCTGTATCTTCAAAATAAAACAGGCTGTGCAGTGCTGGAGGAGATACCCAGTTTTCCAAAGATCAAGACTCTCCATTTGGCATCTGAACAGCTTCCACCACCCCATTTCTCCATCAATGATGTGACTGTTCACCATCCCAGGAGACCCTCAAACCAAGATACTGAAACTCACACTAAACTGTAGAAAAGGTAAACTTTCAAGGTAAAAGACAACTGACAAAACCTCATTTACCTTAGCCTCTTTGGAAAGCATTCACCAAATTTCCTTGTGTACCTGAATGATCTGCTGAACTTCATCTCTCCCGGGGAGTTTTTAAGAAGTAAAAACTATCCATATAAATATAAATTCATTCATAGTTCAGTTACTTGCACTAAATTCAGCTGAGTCACCATTGGGGATATCAGATGTTTAAGACAGAACAGTCCATATGGATTAGTTTGCACCCAGAAACGTTTAGTAAGGGAACACTGAAAAGTGATGCTGGCAAACAGAGATCTATCTGAATTAGTATATATTATTGCTCATCCTGGTCCAACTGGACTATGGGAATTATTATTCCTTCTCTACTGTAGATAATTCTACTAATAGCATTGTGACACATACACACACACAAAATAATGCAATGTACAGAAAGTAAGCACAAATTCCTATCCCATGCAACAAGAGAACACCAATGAACACCAAAGTAAAAGTCTGTTTCTTAGAGAACCCCTCAAGCTGTGCAATAAGAAACAATAATATCATAGATCTTCTCCTGAGTGCTCCGGAGTTGTAATCCTGCTACATAATGTTTAAAATGCATTGGGTGACATTTTACAGTGAGGACCTATATCTAACAAGAATATGTAAAGAATCGATAAAGTATGCAACTGGTATGAGTAGTACAATTATGACAGTGAAAACACATTTGTTAAGTATTTAAACAAGATTCCTTGTGCTTTTAGGTGTGCTGTAGGAAACACTTGCAAGGACCACTGCAAATACATCTGAACTGTCTCACTGTACTCCTTTTAATTCCTCTTTAAATTCCCTTTTGCCACAACAGCTACTAAAATGTGGAGAAGATTAAGTTTCCAAGGTGCTGAGGTAATTATCCCTTTGTGTTAACCAATATCATTTTACTGTTTCCATGTATCTGCATGCCTAGACTGTAAGCAGATGCCTCATGCTCCATAACCAGGAGTTGTTAGCTGTAATAGCATTATTACTATTATTAATTTAATAATAGTTATGCCATATTAGATTGCTTTTCTTACTAAAGTAATCTTGGAAAATACTGCATCTCAGTACTTCAGAAACTACATAACCATTTCATAAACATATCCTCACAAGAGAAATACGAATCAGAGATACACATGGCTTCTATCAAAGTCGCATTTTTGCATTTAGATTCCTGATTCATCTGACAGATGCAAGAAAATTCATGAAGTTAGACAAGTCTCGAGTGATTGCATGCATGTGGATGCTGAAAAGTACAAGCTATTCCATCTACTTTGCACTAATATATCCATCTTTTTTACCTTCTGGTCAAACATTCATTGTGATGGCAGCTACAGCTTTTATTACTTGCAATTCCAACCATCTTTTCACATCAGTTAGGAATATTTTACAGACTGAACAGTCACAAAGAATAATGGCAGCTTATATTTACATCTAATCCAAGCTCTTGTGTTTTGAAGCCAACTGAAAACAAGCTACAATCTCTTAGCAGGCAGCTGAGGTATCGTGGATGACACAAGGACATGGAGAACCCTTATCTAAAATAAAATGTCATAACAGAGGCACTGAAATGTGAGTTAGATGTCAAAGCCCTATGTTAAATATAACTTGCATGGTACACATTTCTTCTTTGAAAACAGATGACAAGTGGCCTGATCCTTCTCTCCAGCAGTTTTTACTCCCACACTATGATACCAACCATCCCACACAGAGATACCAACAGATGAATTGCTCCTCATTTACCTCTGTGTCAGGACTTGATGCAAACCTCATTGACCTCCACAGAAGTTTTCCTGCTTTTGTAGGCAGGACTCTTATGAAACCTACGATAAAAATCCAAAAATGACTGCGTAGAGCTGACTATATTTTCACAGACAGCACATGCACCTCCTGAGCTCTCTTCAACTGCCTCAGAGTCATTCTCAGTCATTCTCCATAAGGTTCACAAGCAAGCACTCATGCTGTGCAAACAAACACAATCTGTTCCCAATTAATGATTCTCACCACCAAACACACAATGGAACTCAATTTCCTATTTTATTTCTCTTTCTTTCTCTCTCCTGCTGTCTACTGCCAGCAAATTTGACCTCTATCATACACCTATTGTATTTATGTTGAAGATTTGCAGCCCACCTATTGTATTTATGTATTTGCCCAGCACAGCAGGCCTCTGATCCAAGAGAGACTTGTGACTGTCCCTCAAAGAATACTTTTTCTAGCATTGTTTTCTTTGTAATTCACAAGCCTATAACTCATGAGTTGAAACTAATTAAATGAAAACCATGATTAACAACAATATGAACTATTATATAGGCAATGCCTTTACCCCTTATCTCCCATAGGCAACTCTTTCCTCCACTGGCTCTCTGCCCTTCCTTCTCACTATGTTCACTTTATCCAAGGATAATTTTTCAAGTAACTGTATTTTTACAGAAGTAGATGTTGCACATATGAACATATACAGACCAAATAGCAATCATACATTGTACAAGAACTGCCTGAAGACATAATGTGCTTGCAAGGAAGGTGATTTTTTTTTTAATTTAGGGCAAAGTAGACAATGTTAATAAAAAATGATACCGTGTTTACATGAGGAATTTCTTTAAAAAGTCATTTTTAATATCTCAGTACTTTTATGGGCTACTATATCTCATCTAAAAAAATACTTTTTTGTTTCTGGCTATGTCATTTGTTTCATGATTAACTGAGGAAACGCTACAAATTTATCTGGGCTCTCTTGTCCCCTATCTCTAAATTTTCTAACATCATCTCACAAAACCATACGATGATGTAATTCATTTCTGAAGCCATAAGCTGCTCAGAGCAGGGAATGTCATTTTATTTCACATTTATACCAGAACTAAGAAAGCAGATGTACCAAGGGATGCCTGTGGAAGCTGTTTGCTTCCTAGGCCATTAGCCAGCAGTACTCACATTCATGACCACATCACCCAATTGACAGTCCACTGAGGCTCAGCGACTTGAAGCTGCAGTGCTTAAGAGTAGTATCAACAGCAACGTCAGCATTTGGGAGAAAGATGCTGTGATCCTCCCACAACGGCCACCAATTACAAAATAATTGTTTGATGTAAAAAGAAAAACAAAAATGAAATCATCTCTTGTGCTGTGGGAGTGTAACAGACGGGTGATACTGGCAGTGCTACTTCAACATCCACTATTTAGAGCAGGGAGCAGGAGCTTGTCACTTAGTAAAAGCAACTACAAAGAAAATGTCTCTCCTGGAGGTCACCAGGCTCTCTGGAAGGTATGGGGGTTGGTTCAACATGATGTACGTCCATCCAACACCCAGATAGCAAAACACATTATTTTAAGGGACAGGATCAGACTTCCTTACACTTTTGGATTTACTGGTTCAGCAATCTTATGACTAAAAGCAGGGATGAAATACTTTCAGTGTCTGCTTTTAAATACAAAGACACAAGGAGGCTGAATCTTGATTAAGAGACGGGCAGGCAGGCAGTTGCACCTTGAATGACTAGTCTAAAGTGTAATTTCCTATCATCCTGCTCAGTGAACCAGTAAGGTGAATGTAATCAAAAATGGTGTCTTGCATGGGGAGTTTACAGCAGGATAATTGTAGAAAATGAATACAAATTAAAGCTTCTAAAATATAGGCCCCCTGTAGGGCACTGTATCCAATATACTACTAAAGCTTTTTGACAAACATATCTGCCACTATGTGAAAAAAAATAGGGTCCAAGTCTTTCAGATGAAATAAAATCATCCACCTCAAACATCACAGATGTTACCTGGAAAGTTGTACATTTTGGCCCTAATTCTAACTCAATTAACACATTTTACTCATGTCGTCTGATTGATTTTCCTTTCCTTTTCAAAATTTACAGCAGCATCTACAGTAGGAGAAAGAGGGTCTTTAAAAACTGGAGTCCCAAATATTCTAAGAGTGCAAATCTGGCATGACTCAGCTGCAACAGAGGTAACCCACCAGCAGATAACTTCCAAATAAATTAGACTTTATTTCTATGAATGTGATGTGGTTTGGGGAGTTAAACTATCCTTCATCGTATTCTGGCATCCTTCAGTAATCAGTATTGTAGAATTACAATGCTAAAGATAAAGCTTTCTTCCCACATGGCAGCTTCCGTGGCCAAAATATATGCATATTTAAAAAAAAAACATTTCTAGATCCAGAATCCAGAATCCAAATGAGCTAAATTATTTCCTATAAAAATTATTTGTCTAAAGCTGAGCTAACATCTTCCAGGTTTCCATTTTAGTCTTTTACAGTATAAACTGTGCTCTCTCTTTGCTGATGCTCTATTTTAGGAGATCCAGCAAAAATTAAGTCTTAGGAAATCAAATTGTGGAGTCAGGAAGGAATAAATGAGCACTCCAGAAAGACCTAAGCAGGCAAGAATCGCTCTGAGAGAATGATGTGATGAATAGATCTGATTTAAACAGTGTGGGACCAGGGAATTAAGACTAGACTTGGGACAAGAAAAGCAGCAGGTGTAATAATACATTACTGGCTCCCAGATTAATTTGTCCAGTTGTAAACTAGCTGGCAATGATTATTATAATCTAATTTGCATTTTTAAGGACTAACTGAATGGGAAACACCATTGAATTATTTGTTACCTAGTCCTGCTCTGCAAGGTCTGCCCATGCTGGTGATCTGTACCAAGGCACTTTATTCCACAGACACCCTGCAAGCTTTCTTAGGCTTCTGTAGGACTATCCTAACGTCAGCTGTTCTCATATGTCTGTGTACAGCTGTCCCAGTGTAATGCAGAAAAAAAAAAAGCTGAAATAAGATCTTGTTCCTGAAATTAGATGGTTATAAACTATGGGGTTCTGTTCCTGAAATCAGATGAGTACAGCAGATTTACTCAAGTGTTTCATTATTTGGAGAGTTCATTTTGGTTTAATTTTTATTTAGTGGGAGGGAAGAAAGGCCAAGGAAGCAGGATTAAATATATTTCTCGCAGGCATTAGCTTGAAAGAAGGATTAAATACACTTCTCGCAGGCATTAGCTTGAAAGCATGAGTGTAGCTAATACTGTGCGTGGCATCTATCTGAGCTTACACAAAGATGAATCAAGGCACATTACCAAAATTAAGCAGTGCTTCAAAAACCTACTTTTCTGAAGCCACCCTTCAGTGAGGCACCTCTTTTCTTCACCTCAGACAGGAAATTTGTTTTGCTATCTAATTTTCACTGGTGCCCCTCAGGGAAAAGTCCTATTAAAAACAGCTACGGATCCAGTATCTGACACTAATACTAGAGCCAGATGAACACAAAGCACTGTCAGCTGCCCCCAGACACAACCCTTCAGCCATCTCACCTTTCCAGAGAGGCTCCTCCTTCACAGCTGGAGATGCTTTGCCTTCCCACCCTCCTGGGATCCTATCCCCACCTCTTCCCAAGGAACACACTTCCTCCAGCCACCACTCTGCTAGAATGGAGTCAGTTTTACAGTGGAAACAGGCTTCAATTTCTCCTACATTGGCCGTGAATGCAAGAACTGCTGCTGCTCTCTTTGAAGCTTGTTGAACAGGAGAACACCAAGCAAGCTGGCAACATATGAGAAACACTCTTTTTAATGAAAGGTCGCCAATTTCCCAGCTATTTCCCCAGGATAATACAATTAACGCACATATAATGGAAGCATTCACACACATATTCCGTTTAGTTATAGCTCCTGTGCAAGTTCCTACCATCCTGTCCCCTCTGTCCCAGACTGTTGACTCTCATGGAACAAAAGGCTGACCCTGGAAGACTTCTCCTAATTAGTGTTCCATGACTAATGTAAAAATTAAGAGAGATAATTGGGTTAGCTATACTTCTGGGGAAAAGCTTTTGTGAGCTAGGCCTGAAAAATAAGTGAAAATCTCAAATGCCCAAAAGCTCTAAGAACTTAAAAAAAGTAAGAAGTGGGGTAAGGGAGGGAGGAAAATAAATAGGAAGTTGTTTGGACTCAATTTTTACAGACCAGGGTAGGGCAAGGGATATGTGAGTTTTAGTACTCACCCTAGGCCTCAGCCGTTCCTACCTTGCTCTCCTTTGAATCTCCCTGATGTCAAGAGAGGAAGATCAGTTCCACTGTACTTTAATATAGCCCAGAAATTCTCTTTTTTTTAAATTATTTCCTCTGTGTGTGCTTATATAAAGATGGAAGAAAAATCACTTCCTCCCAACCCCCACTAGTTCTGTATTAAAGTGTGACACACACTGCATATTTGGGCACACGATTTGTATCAACTGAGATATGATAACTGCATATTTATATCTCTATTCTCCAGCATATGCAGGGCAACATAGTTTAATTTACCTCTTTTTTCAAGTTAACTGAACTGAAATCCTTATGCACTTGCCACAAGCTAAAATACAAGCATGGCTACAACCATAAGCCAGAATTAAACTGGAAGTAATATGTGGATTCTTAATTCCTCATAATTTGATTCCGGTTTAACCAAAGATATCTGTTCTTCCCATTGTAAGTCACCACTAGCTCCTTCACTTGTTAGACACTAAACAGTCTAGGAAATATTGGAACGGTGATTAAGCAAGGCTGCTTGTTTTTTAAAGACAATCTTATATGTATATATATATAAAAGAGGCATTGAAATTCATTAAGTAAGTGCCTCAATTGGTAAATGATGGACTGTGTTTCAGTGTTTTGTCAATTAAAATGATGGCAGGTTCCATCATGACCTCTTCTCTTAGCTTTCCTCAGGAAAAGACATCTAGCTTCTCTTGTCCATGACACACCAAGTGCTTCCACCAAATTATTTTGGGCCATTTAGAAATCAAAAAAGGTAGAAGATTTATGTTAAGATGCTACTTCAGATTCACAGTCACAAAGAAGAAGCTTGCAGCTGCTCTCCTTAAAAAAAAGGCAAAACAGTTTGCTCAATCTCATCTGCAATTCTCCTTTAACACTGCTCAGAGGGTGGTTTAGGACCAAAAGAGATGGAAAAGATGCATTTTGGGGAAAATACTGCCTAGCAATCATAGGTAGAACTTGCAACTTATGGTTAATTCCAAAGAGTTCAAAGACCATTTAACCCGCTGAAATACTTTATATGCAGCAAAATTAGCTATATTAGATACAGAGCAGATGCAATTTACTGAAGAGGAACGAAAGGCAAAACTTGTATAAAAACCTAGGTGAGGTCTTAAGTAGGCCTTAACTCTCCGTCGCCGGATTTAAAAACTCCTGCCAGCCCAGAACGAATTGAGGAGGTTATAGTCGAGGCTCCCCACCTGAGAGGCAGTAAAGGATCAGATACTAAACTGTTTCTCAAGACTACTGGCTGCTGTAAAAAAGCAGAGCAGCTGCTTCGCTGTTTTGCCTTTCCCAGTCACATGGAGAGTTTCTCTCTTTGCTGAGACTGAAAATAAAAGGGTGATGAAGGAACTTCATGCTGGAGTGGCTCATGGGCACTTGAGTCCTGGTTAGCAGGAGGCACAGTCAGCTTTCACTCTCCGTAATTCATGTTACTATGCAATACTGAAAAATAGGGTAGATTTCTCCCTAACCTCAATTCCAGGCTTATTTCTGTAATAACACATGCCAACTGACAGATTAATACCTTTCTTTTCTTTTTTCCCCACCCTGTCTGGTCAAGTTACAGTGGCTACTTATGTTTGTTCCTCCCCACATTTTTCCCTCTCCCAGTGGGAGGCTAGTTCCCCCCATTTTTTTTTTCTGAATCCAGCCAATCTATTTTCCTCTATAATACCATACCTGATTTTGAAAGTAATAATTGAATTGGCCTCTGTAGGCACAATGCAAAAAAGTATTTAAATACATTCTTAGTCTATTCCTTAGAACTGAATGAGGAAAAGGTGTGTTTTCTAAAATCGTGTTTTTATTAATAGAGTAATACAAGCAATTCATTGTTCTTTACCTCTTTCTCCAAAAAGAACAGATATACAAGGCAAATGAAATCAGTTCTGCGGCACTTTTTCAAGCAAGTGCATGTAAGTGCTACGGCTCCTGTGGGTGCCTGCCTTACATGCTGCCAAAGCACGAATGGCAGATGTAGCAGGACTGCCTGCACAGCATCAAGTCGGTACTAAGTAAGCTGCTCCAGATCTAAAAGAAGTACCATGTTGCAATGCCTGTATTGTGTGTTTTGGCTGTTCTGAGCAGTCATCAGCACAGAGAAAAATCAGTGGGATAGAAGGGGATGTGAGCTGGGAGGTAAAGGAAAGAGACTCTAGGGGTGGAGAATGAAATATATATATATATATATATATATATATATATATCAACTACCCTGTGTTCAATTAACAGATGGATTTTGGCTGCCTTGTGTGAGTGTTTTTTGTTTGTTTGGTGTTATATCACCTCTGAAGCTGTTGTACCCTTCTGATCTGAGATCAGTAAGTTTGGTTACTCTTAGCAGGACACTGCACTGTAAGGGCACATTACAAAGAGTTCTTAGCACAGAACATGCAGCCACTGCTCTTACTGGAAACTCGTGGCCTCTTCCCAGCTTGATGGCAACATTAGCATCATTTCCACAAACAATTATTGGGAATGTAAGTGGAAGGGTCATTAACTTTCTTTTTTCCTTCCCATAAAGTAACTTTCAGAAAAACAAATGGATTGTGAAAAGTCATTACATCTAAATTGCACATATGTATCAGCATGCATATTTTCTGTTCATAGAGATAAGTGAGATAATGTTACATTTAGTAAAAAACACAACAAAAACCTGTGTACAATGTACTCCAAAGTCAAATCTTCAAGGACTCCCAAACCTCTCCAGAAATTCTACATCTGCAGTTTTTACAAATCAATTTTACATGCACACACTGAACCAAATATTTTCATACAGACATCAAGAAGCTTTTGAAGCAGATGATTTTCCAAAGCACCTGTGTCAGATCTACATGTAAATTTTTAACTGCTGGATGAAATTCAGGCTGGATGATTTTTTTCACCAACGGTCAATTTGGAATTACCACTTGTTTCTCTCTCAAGTAAGCAACAAGCCAGATCAACATAAATTAGTCCCCTTGTTGTTTGTTTGATTTCTCAAGTTCAATAATAAGAATGGAGCCACTCTGAAAAATAGATGTCTAAAATCCGACCAAAAATATTACTGATTTTGCTCACCGAGGGGTTGGGAACAGTATAGTAGAAGGTTCAGATCAGATAAAACATAAACAAACAAACAAACAAACAACACCCTTTTTCCTACCTCTACTTAGCTTATTTTCCTTTAAGACTACCAACTTATTTTCCTTTAAGACTACCAACTATTTAAGACTATTAATCTGTTAAGACTACAGTCTATTAAGATGATACTTTTGCACCAATCTTATGCAAAGCATAAAGCAAGCAAAGTTCAGAACAGACTTCGAGTAGGCTTAAATCAAGAAGTTCAAGTTCAACATATCTAGCCTAATTTATCTCAGTCAGAGGTCCAGGCCTCTGACAGAAAGACAGATCAAGCAGAAATATCCCTCTGGATTCCCTTTTAAAAGGAAATTCCACCCCTCCTATTCACTCAGGACTAGGCTGTCTGGCAACACTCCCACACTCTGCTCTGCACCATTACTCCAACAGAGCCAGTTCCCTCATCTACAGCTGTAGGCTTGCAGTCTACCATATGGTGGTCTTAAAGGAACTCATCATTGAAAGAGGAAGTGTAACAAACTGCATATCTATACTGTTAAACCTCCATATGTGGATTTAACACTTTGTTCATAAAAACAAAGGGGTTTAGGAAGAATAATGAGGAACATCTTTGTCATCATAATCTACTTGTGCTCCTAAGATGCCACAAATCTGCATGCTCCACCAGCTTGCAGTTGACCTGCTTTGACTTATATAACCTGTAATCTCACTCTTGGTAATGAATGTAAAGCAAGCTCATTTCTACAGGCCAAATCTGCAGCTGGAGTGTATCAGTCTACTTTCTTCTTGGAAGCACATGCATGGATTTACAGCAGCTGTAGTTCTGATTTGTTTGTTTGAGTTTTTAACTTTGCATAATCTCCCAGGTATAAAGAGTGGTACAACTGGCAAAGGTATAGTTTATAAATCTGCATATTTGATTTCATGTTAGCCTTTCATTATTAGGCTATGAGGTACATACACATAAATACAATACAAAAAAGTTTGCACTGATGGTTTGTCAAACATTTTTCTGTACAATGGCCAATGAGATGAAGCAAATCATCGAAAAGCTTGTGTTGTTTGCTTATGTCTACAGTTTCATTTCAGAATTTGGTCTCTTGTTTCTGCTGTTTTTTTTTCAAGATACTTAGCATTTGTGGAATGGACCCAAAAGATGCACATTTTGTTGTTCTAATCCAGTCAATGTTTATCTAGGAAGAGCCAAGTTTACTGACATACTTTCATCTAAGGTCTGTTTTATTTATTAAAGCCAAATTTGTTAAGCTTGGAAGCTTGAAGTCAAGCACCAAAATCTATATTTAGGCCTTTATGTAAGTGGCCTGCTTTTCACAGGCGCTGAAGACCTGTAAACTTCAAAAGAAGTCAGCACCCAGCACCTCTGAAAATCAGGTCACTTAGCTGCATAGATATGCAGTTATGCACATTAGAAAGAGACAGACTTTCCTCTGCATGGCTTAGATATGTAAAACCCGGTGTGGTGTGCCTTAGGAAAAACACTTTGAAAGCACCTTTTGAAGATTGTAATTCCACCCACAAGTTCTCCCCCAAAAAAGCAATAACCTCCTAATTAAATGTATTATTGATTCCTTTCATCTAGATTGAATACAATCTGACTAGTGAATTGATTAATAACGTGTTGAAAAGACCCTAGTGTTTGGACTCACTATCTTCTCATTCAAACATTGTGTAAGTCTCAACTATTGTCTGTGTGGTGGTTGTCTGACGCTGGTTGCATACCTGAACAAATTGCCTTCATCTGATTTATATGGGAACATGCTAATTAAAGTACTGAGATATACTTATGGTATATTGATTACCAAATGACCTTCTGTATTCCTATTTCCCATGCTATGAAAATAGGCAAAATCTTTACAGGTGAGCAGAATTCATTCATTATCAGTCTGGGTTTGATAAAGGACGCTATTCCTAGGACCACAGCAGCAATACTCCTGTTTTTCCTCCACTTGCTAAATCCCTGGGTGTGAGAACAGCCCCTCCTCTTACTGGTCCTAACACATTCCTAATCTATTTAGTGGCAGTACAAGAAAGCTTATGCTGCAGAAGCAACTCAGTAGGATTTGCACTGACGGTGCTCCTAGGATTTCAGTGCTTCACTGGAGTGAGTACCTGGACTGCTGCAGTGCAAGAGCCAGGCAATAGCAGGAATTGCATCTAGAATACTAGCTTTTCCTCTCTGCTTCAGTCTTCGGTGTATAAGTGGTATCTTCTTGGTTTTGTGTTTTTGGGACTGAAGCCAAAAGGATGTGACATCTAAAAGGTGACCTAATGAAGGTTTCTCAGTTCCTCCTCCAATACTGTAAGAAAATATGATAAGACATGGCAATCTCTCTAATGAGCGACAGTAGGAAGGGTGAGAAGCTACGCAGAAGTCATCTACAACCTTCTTCAGCATCTACCAATAGGAAGAATTAACTTCAAAATGTGTTATATATTCTGGAGTGCAGCTACTGTTTCCCTGGCAAGGAGTTCATTATATACACATATACATATATATATGTGTGTGTGATGCATGTAATTATCCTGTATTATGGAGTCTTATCAGGAACCAGATTCTTATTGGTGACAAATACCAAACAACCAGGATCTGTGTCTCAGCTAAGATTTGACAGACATCATTTTTCTTAATAACTGAATTATTGCACCCTTTCAAATGTAAAATCTAGTTGCATTCCAAATCATATATACAGCACCAGCTTAAACTGTAAAAGGAACTGAAAATACATTTTCTTCCATAAAAAGCTGGAAAGTCATAATTTTCTTTTTCTTTTTTTTTCCTCTTTCTTTGACATAAAACGATTGTATTATACTGTAATGAGTCTAAGCAAGGAGGGAAGGCAGTAATGTCTGACTGCTGATATGCTGAAGTATGAAACAGAAAATACAGGATTTTAACTCTTATCTTACAAAGAAACTATCTTTTGCATGCTGTACTTGCAGCATGCCTTTTTGCCTATTGACAATATTAGTAGTCCACAATGAAAACATTTGCAAGTTATGAAGAGCAAAAGATAAAATATTTTAAATACAAAACTGGAGAAAAAGCTGCAAAACATAGGGCAAGCATTATGTGTCTGTTGCTCATTTATCATAGCAAATGAGAATTTAGGGCTGCCTTAGTATTGCATACAGATTATGTCCCCAAGATTTTACTTCACAGAAAAAGAACTCTGTTCTGCTTTAACTCCATTAAACTTCATACAATTGAAGTCTAGGTCAGTTTATATGAAAATAACTGAAAAAAGAATTTTGGCCTATGCCATCATTATTAGCTATTGAAGCTTTCTACAGCTGTCATTGAAAGTCTGTGTTTCAATTATGATCTTTTTATTAAGTTATAATTTAATTGGCAGCCTGAATTTATAAGTAGCCCGAGACAGAAAAACTAGAGATGTTAGAAGCCATGAGTGAAATACACTGGCAGAGAGGTGTGGAAGCAGCTTATGTAAGGACCTGTCAGAGGCATACAGTCATATAATTCAGGTTTATGAGTGAGGAGTATCATCTTCCATAAATTCTTAGAGATTCATTTATGAAGTGCTGGGCTGAGAATTGGACACACACACACACAAAAGAATAGCATCCGCATTTCCTGAAAATATGGAACTGCAATCAATCCGCCTTTCTTGTGCTCCAAAGTAACAGGGAAAATGATGCTAGAATCTGAGGGTACCTTGATAGCAAGAAAAGAACATAGTACGGGAAATGCAGAGGATGACTGATTTATTTCATTTTCTATTAGAGAAAGATTGACATTTCTAATATTTTCAATTACTTTGAATAGGAAGTTTCATATCTAATTGTTCATACCTCTAGCATTTCTTGGGAAGACTAATTGACTGGTTAATATGGTACTTCTCAACCCGTAAGAGATGATAGACTAAAAGGCCAGTCAGTCAATGAGGCAGGAAATGTCATCTTCTACTCATTGCTAGGAATTCATTACAAAGAGGAAAAGGTTTCTTAATTAACTGAAATGAATGTAGAGTAAAATACTTGAAAGATCCTAGTACAGTTCACTCTGTATTGAGAAAATGATCTTTGTAGTGCACTTTGTGTCTGAGCAAAGTCTGGTGAAATCAGAAGGACCTCTCTTCTGATTTAAATGGCCCTATCCTCTTTTATCTGATTCTAGACTCCAAAACTGCACTGGCCTAATTGAGCTCAAAATTGGGTTCATAAGTGCAAATTGTTCTTAATCATTTTAATTGTTTTCTTCTACTCTGTGCCTTGTGTCACATTAAAAAATGTATTCAAACTTCTTCGGAGTGAGCTGCTTCAGAGATTACATGAAATAAAAAAGGATAACTACTATGTAGAACAGTAGTACCTTAAAATAACAGCAATAACATATTTCCTTGATCTTTAGACCATCACAGTAGATTTCCACATTTCCAGATGTGTTCTCAGTTTTGCTAGGACCTCAGGAATTGTTTGTATAATGGAAGGTTCAAAAAACTAGATGCTTATATTTTTCATTCAACCAAATGAATTTGGTTCATTTTTCAAGTCCTTCATGTATATCCTGGGAAAAAGATATTAAGAAACTTATTGGATACATTTCAAAGGTGATTGCATAATCAAAGCTGGTTTTAGTGGATAACTAAAATCTATCTACTGGAGATGTTTCTGCTGTTTGTTGAGCCTTTAGCATTTCTGTAGAACAAGAGAACATTTGGGATATCTTGAAGTAGCTATACAGCCAGGAAGGTAATATGGGCATCAATTTAACAGTTTATTTTTTTCCTCATTAAGAAATAGATGTCCATGCATACAGAATGATCTTTACAAGCAGGTGGATAGATGTAATCTGCGTTCGTGCACATAATTACAATAGACACGTGGTTCTGCTGTCCATTTGCCTTTTTGCTAATACTTAATACCTAGTCAGTGTTTTTATAGAAAAGGAAAGCATAATTTCATTACCTTTGTCCTCACTCATTCTGCTTCTTTACAGTCTAAAGGAAATCCACTCAGGCCACACACCAAAGGTAGAGATGTTTCCCTGACAGAGCAATATAGCTGGAAGAGCAATATAGTAGCTAGAAGAAAATAGGAAAATCCTGCCTAGTCCAGGGAAGTTATTGTTCACTTGACATTTTGTCCACTACCAACTAATACCATATAACCACTCAAGTCACTAAGTTTAGCGGACAGTTGCTGGAGAGTCTTTCCAGACTTCATGAAGGGTTCTGACTCAATGAAGTCCTGGCAACAGCAAGGACCCCAGAAACTCTTTAATAACTACAACTACATCAGAGAGCTTCATAAAATATTAAGAAAGGCAAGATCATAGAGGAAAGAGATGATTGTTGAAAAGTAGACAGATTATATTGAAAGAAGAATTGTTAGTTTGGGAGGAAAACGAAGTAAAAATGATTATAATGGGCATAGTGAATGCATTGTCAATAGAAGAAAAATAAATGAAGAAAATCTCTTGTTAAAATTGCAGGAGGTCATTACTTCATCTCCCTCTTCAAATGGAAATGCCTCATAAATAAACCTTTCTGTCAAACAACCTTTTCTCAGTAATTGAGTAAATAATCCATGTACTTTTTAATCCACCTTTTTGTCTGTACAGTGCTGAGCACATTCTCAAACTTCACTACATAACAGCTTATACCAGTCTCAAGATAAGCAATTGCAATTACTTTATCAGTGCAGCATTAGAAAGGCACCAGAAGAGCTATTCATAGACTGTGCTGCACAGCTGTGTGTAGAGACACATTTTTATTTTAAAGATATAAAAAAATGAACCAATGGATTATTTGTGCCATCCTCTTTTCTTCCTCTCTCTCTAATCCCAAATGCATTTATTAAAATTTACATTTTAGAACACAGCAGTTGCCTGTGGCAAGTTTTGATTTGGAAATCATTTGACTTCAGGATAGTGGACCCCCCAAATTATTTTAACTTCTTTCTGTGGCTTTTAAAATCAATTTGCTTTCTTGAGAATGGTGCTGCAGAGAAAAAATCTTTCATAATAGTGAATTAGTTATAAACTCCACTTGGTAGTAAAAGACCTCATAATCACATTTGAAAAGAGGTATCCTGAATAGTTGTGGCCTGTTCTTGACAAAACATGTTTTTATCCAGATTAGTCTGAAGGAAAGATATACAGAGTCAATCACAGAATTCTTTCTATTATACCAAAAACTGTATAACATATCAGCTATGAAGGCTAAGCATGTTCTTTTTTCAGGTGGTGTCAATTGTGATAAAAGAACCTTAAAAAACAAAATAATGAAGATCTCTACCTTCCCAATGAAAGCACTGATTTAATACTTAAAAAAGTAAATTTCCATAAAACTCAGGATTTTTTTTATGGTTTCCTAGATACAGATTTCCAATCTGATTACATTAATTCTCATCTGCGTTTTTTGGAGCAGTTTGTTCTATATTATTGTTGTAAATAATTATCCCAGAGCCCTTTTTGTTAAGCTTTACATTCCTAACACTCTGCCTATGTATACAAAAGAAGTATTAACTGTTTAAAAGACAGACAACAGTGGACAGCATTTTCTTAAGGAATATGATACATATAATGATACATATATAAAATTGAAAGGCTTGGAAATAATAGAATGTGACAAACTTCACCTATTGCCAAGTAAAGGTTATTTTTAAAGCAGTCTTCAGCAATACATATGCACATGCCAACAATATCAGAATAGAATCTCATTTCTCCCTCTGCCAAATGACTGCCTTGGTCATGGTGTGGAAAACTCAGACTAAGACCATCATGCAAATCTATTGAAAATGAAAAATATAGATAAATGTCCTCAAAAAATTACTTTCATATTATAGTCCAGCCATTACAGCTATTTCCTGCAAATAGAGAGAAAATAAAATAAAATAAAATAAAATAAAATAAAACAAAACAAAACAAAATAAAAAATAAAAAATAAAATAAAATAAAAAAGACTGATACCCTACAACTGTGAAGCTATTCATTCAGGATAGGAATATAAGATGATATGACGGGTTACTTCAAATTTAGGCTACAGCTTGCTCTCAGAGCACTTTATCTGTAGGGGTAAGAGCTATTCTAGTACTAGTTCTAGTATTGGTTAAATAAAAAGCATCATAGCAATCATTTTTAAACTTTCTATTTCACAGTACAGTCAATTCAGCACTAGTGCAGTCATTCTCCACCCTGGCAATTGAGACCCCAAACATATCTGTAAATACTGGTAAAAACAGCAGTTGGATAACTCCCCATTTATAAAGTGCTGATATAAAGTCCTATATATTCAAATATCTATAGGTGCCTGAGTGATTTACAAAGCTCTTGACATTTATGTAAAAGTGAAGCCTCATAGAAGAAAAGGCCTAATGACACATATATGGTACAAAACCCCATATTAAAATAGTTGAGTAATGCCAGATATTCTTGTTCACAAGTGATTTCACATCTTCCATTTTTTCCTTGAAGCAGGAAACTCTGGTGAGGCAGAAGGCTCAGAGAAGGGGTCTCTTTTAACATGTCAGTCCTGTCAGGAAGGGCACTGGCAGGAAAAGCACAGAGGAATATTACTTGATGTGTTAACTTTTACTAGTCCTTTTTTTATAAAGAAAATCTGACTTATGCCCTTTTCCTTCCAAAGCACCATACAACACAACAGAAGGGAGCACACAGAGCTGGTGGGCCTTGCCTGTCGGTTTGTAGTGGTTCTTTTCAGTCATGACTAACCCTGTCCTCTGCTCCTGAAGATCCTACACAAAACAGCAAAAAAGGAAAGAGGAATAGTAGTGTGCCTACTCCATACCTGTCCTGTGGCACCTCGAAAGAACAGAATTGTGAGGGCTAAATTTTGCATCGTGCCTTTAAATGTAAAGGGTCCAGCAAACTAGTCATATCTGATAAGCCTGTTTCAGTAAAGATGTTGTAGTGTAGGACATTTCATTTTATACATAGTACCTTAAACTTCTAGGACTGGAGGGAGAGGATAGATTCCCCCTTCCCTTTCCCTTTCCCTTTCCCTTCCCTTTCCCTTTCCTTCCCTTTCCTTCCCTTTCCCTTTCCTGTTTCCCTTCCCCTTTCCCTTTCTTCCTATAGTAACTCTAAGGGCAAACCTGATCACAGTACTTGTATTCCAAAAGAAAATACAGACTGTCAAAGCTTTCCTGGAATACAAGGCTGAAAAAAAAAATATTTTCCTACAATTCCTAGAGACCTTTCTGAAATTATTATCAGTGACTTTAAGCTGTTTATTAGTGTCAGTGTCAGGTTCCAAATCTGTGAAGGCAGACTTATCAATCACATAGAGCAATGATGACAGTAGCTGCAAATCAAGGGAAAGTGCATTAACTGCCAAGGCCTCCCACACATGGAAAAACATTTGACAAAGACAGCTGATTAACTCATTTTCACACAGTAGTTCATACTCCAGTGCTGAGTGCATTTCAAGAGTAATTTCCATTACTATAATAAGTATACTATAAGACTTGCTAATAGGAACAGTTCACAGTCTCCTTGCAACATCACCATATTAAACACAATAGGTAAGGACGAGATTCTACAAAACCTTCCAGGATCCCTTAGGAAATTTATAACAAGGGTGATGACAAACTTTCAGAGGCATCCAAACTTTGGGTACCTCCTGTCAGCAGAGACCTCATAATGACCAATCACAAGATTGTCAGTGTGCAAACATTGCCCCACTATTCTTTGCTCTACAACATGAATATCCTATTTCACAGCATGTGGAATCCCTCCCCTGGCCATTTTGCCACATAATTTTTTATTATTCCTTCTTTGAGCAAAAAACAAACAAGCATTAGGGTATTAATATTACTCTCTTCTTTCTAAGTTTTTTTCTTCAATGTTTAATTGTCTGTGCTGGGATTTCTAGAAGGCTTATGTTATTAGTTATGTCTGCTATTTATATTGTTTTATAGTTGCTCACATGGTTTTCATCTACTATATTTTAAAGCTTTCAAAAGAATGGATGAATAGTTGAGAAAAGGTATGCTTTTTTTTTTTTTTTTTTTTTTTGGTCAGATCTTTATATGTGAACATTGTCTGCTTTTTTTTTTTTTTCCTGGCAGATGAGCTGGTTCATTTTTTGCAGACTTTGTTCAAGAAGTAGTTCTTGAGGAAGAGCCATTGTATCAGATCTAGCAAGTCCTACAATCAGCATGTGAAAATGATGGTATGCAGAATTGTGGCCTTCATTGGCCTTTAAGGCAAATAATAATTTTATTGTCTAATGCGATCAACTGCACTTTTCCCCTTCCCAAGGCTCAACCAGATGGAGCATCACTTTTTAAAACTCTACAATAAAAATAGATAAGAACACTAGTCTAGTAAATGTAGTAGTGTTAGTTGGTACTACCTCCCTTTGTTAGCGGTAAAGATGATCACCACAAATTTGCCTATATCCCATTAGTGTAAAATCACTCAAGAAGGAAAATAAGAATAGCTGGGAAATCTCTTGCCATCACGCATCACCACATTAAGTCACTGAAAAGCAATGTTATATCTGCGTTTACATAAAGAGAATCCTTAGAACACAACAGCAGTTTTAGAAGATGCTGAAGATGCTGTCGCAAAAATCTCCTCTAGAGTGTTTGAGCTTCCTGTTGTTGTAAGCTGCATCAGTAGGCTGTTGATATGATTTTGAGCTTTTATACAAGATGATTAGAGAAGGTAATTTTTATCCTGTGAGCACAACCATTTATATGATATGGATTCCCAAAAAAGAAAAAAAGGTTGCAAATCCCATTGCAGAATTCATATTAAGGTACATAAAAAGCTAATGAAGAAAAAAACCAAAGTGATCCATAGGGATCCATTCAGAATTCACAAACTTTAAGATCAGATGCAGAGTTTAGGGCAAAAGAAGATCATTAATTCATCCTACATGACCACCTCTATGTCACAAGATCTTATATTTCACCTCGAACCCAGATACTAAGAAAATTTTTGTTTGACTTGAGTATAAAAAAAATGTCCAAAGGTATTAAGTGAAAAAATCACTATTTCCTTGGATGACTTGTTCCACTGCTTAATCATCCTCACTGTCGAAATCTTGCAACTTAATTGCAATATGAATGTGCTGTTAATGTGTCTGACAAACTACTAGGCAGGTTCATCTTGTAAATTCTTTATCTGCTAGTTTAATATACGCTTTAGGATTTACCAATACTTTCTCCTATGCTTATGCATTACAATCAAATTATTTCAACCTTGTTCACTGCAATGAAAGGTAAAGACTGCTCAAAGTGACTCGGAAATCCTTTTGCTTTATGAGAGCTGAATCATGGTTGCAGGTCTTATGGGGGTGATGCAGCAACACAGATTTATTCCACATAGGTAGATCATTAACATTAAAAGCTGAAGTCAACAAAGATAAATGGGAGAAGGATAGCCATGATCTGAAGAGAAGAAGGAAAAGGGATGATAACTAAATGTCTGAATAATAGCAGAGAAGAAGGAAGGAAGATGAAGAACGTGCTGTGTTGCTCAAAAAAAAAAATTATTCAAAACATAAGTCCACATTGAGAACAGTACTTTGAAAAAAAAGAATTTTTTTGTCCTTGTTACATCAGAATTCACTTCAAGCAACATAGGCTCTGGATTAGAAACTGCTCTCATTGATTCAAATGCATGCTAAAAGCAATGGATTATAAACAACTTATCAATAATAATCACCCTGAAGCTCTGACCAGGCTCCCTATTGATTATGGTATTAGTTAACAGTACAGATATTTCTCTCTCAGCCTTCCTCTGCTTTCAGAGAGAAACAGAAAATCAAGCTTTGAAAAATACAACAGTCTTCTGAGCAAGACAGGCTCCACATCCTATACTTGAGCAGCATCAACAACAGGGTCAATGTTTTTTATACAAAAAGTGCAGTTATTTTTGAAAGCACTAGACTGCTTCTAAAGTACTCCACTTTCAAAATCTACTCTGATATTGCATGCAAATCTAGATTACAGGTGTATAGAAGAAAGTGCAGAAAAGCACAATGTGGGACAAGGCAAATAGTGTTTGTGAATACAAAAGTGTGTTATTTAGAAGCTTATTTTATAGGAAGATTCTACAAGAATTATTTACAGAGGTAGATTCACTCATTAAAGTACAGCTGCTTAGGTGGGTATGGACCATTTGACCCCTAACTTCCTACTCCTAGATAGACCAGTTCTCATCCAGAAGCCATTCGGAGTCATTAGTAAGGTGCTGAATCTAAACTATGCCTGAACAGAATTTGCTATTGCTTACAGCAAAGAAGACTTTTAACTACAGTAATTCTTATCTGAGAAACATGGGACTATCTGCACGCAAATGTGTGGACTGATAGTAAGGTAATGAAGGGGAAATAGAGAGAATTGAGCCCAAGTAAAACATTCAGAAAGTACAAATAAAGACTCCTTTTCTCCCAACTGATTAAATATCAACTGATTCACCTTAACTCTGAAAAATCAGCGCTAGTAAGAAATATATCTCAGTTTAAAAACTTATTTCATGTAAGCATAAAAATAAAGCAAGGAAAAGAGGAAAGAATTCAGCACTGCCAGGCAAAGGAACACAGCTATTTCTGGAGCAGATAAGTCATTTTAAAAGATAAACATTCCTGAAATGCAAGAGAAGTAAAAACCCTGAGGGACACCAGGGATTCAGCAAAATGCTTGCATTAAAAATATCTAGTCTTGGAGGAATATGGAGTTTACAAACATATATGAAATCAGGCAGGACATCTGGAGGCATTCATTTTCTGAGCAACATACAGCAGGTCTGTACATAAAAAGTCCAGTCATGTCCGCATCCATTTATATTTGCACAAATCAAATATGGGATTTGTATGAACAGCAAAATTTTAGTTATAAATGACTTTTGGGGCTTCAGAACTTTGAAGGTTCAGCTCCTTAAACTTCTGTGCTGGAAGTTGCAAAGGACTCAAAAGAAAGTGATTAAGTCCCATTCAATAGAAACTGGAAGCCTAACTCCTTTCAGCTCCTCAGAAATAGCCAGTCTTAAGTCTTTATGCTTAAGGAACGCATTCTGCTTGAAGGGCAGTTATTGTCATCTCTTCAAGGCCACTAACGATTGTATTCATATTCTGACTTTGGAAATGGCCTCTGGAGGAAACCTGACAGCTTTTGAAATGCTAGGTATGCAGTTGAATTCTGGGGACTTTGCATTTTATAACTATTTGTATTAAAAATGCATAATTATCAGACAAAATTTACCTGCCCTCATTTTCCAACTAATAATTAGATGCATGTTTAAATTCTATCTCCTAGACATCTGTTTAACATCAGCCTAAAGGGAGTGCTAGTTAAACACTGAAGAACTTGCCCCTTCTCCTTACACTCAGTTTTCTTTAGAGCAAAGGTTGTCTCAGAGAACACTTCTAAATCTCATCTTTTACCACTTTCTAGTCATTTACTTCATGGTGGGAGAAAAGTGATGCCAAATAGCTTACTGAGCTTTGATACATTTGCTCACCGACACTGGCTTAATTTAACAAATCCTCTGGTTCTTTTCCTTAACACCATCGTGCAAATTATTCTTCCTAAGCTTTTTCCTGTACCATTTTGATGCAATGCATGAAGCCATCCATCATGAGGCAGAAGCAATGTAGCTGCTTCCAGCTCAATGAGTCTTCGGCACTTCATTCATCTTCTGGAATGTGCCACAGCAGAGCTCAGCTTCCACCCTTGGCTGTCTCCACAGGACGTGGATCCCCTCTGACTGCAGCAGCTGTCCAAGGTAGCTCTGTGACTTCCTCGGGGAGCAGCCTCTTTGGACGACAGTATTTGCTTCCCTGTTTGCTGCTATCATGAGCTACATTCTTGTTTCTAAATCATTTTCACCTCTTCTCACTGGCCCACATTATTTATTGATTTATCTGTTATTTGAAGTCAGACCCTCCTTCACTACAGCTGCATTCAGAAAAACCTAACACAAAAATGCTGTTTTTTTACTGCAAAAAGCATCAAAATTCCCACATACTCACATCAACATAATTTGCAAATAGCTCATTTTTCCTTTATCAGCTGAGAACTGCATTAACTTTCCTGTTTGTTTATGTTCCTGTGCCATCCTCCAAAGATCTCGTTCTTAAAAGTGGCCTGCCATTAATTACAGATTCAGTTAATGGCAGGTGCAGCTGATGGCATATAGACATTCATCTATTTGACTGTACTCACAGGAGTCATTTAGTCTGAATGCTCCCTAGTAATCACAAAATCAATAACCACCTTCTTGTAACAAGTTCTTCTATATGTGGAAGCTCTTTAATAACTTCTTCCGATTCATGGATCATTTTTTCTGTGATTATTCAGTTTTTCCAAGGGAAAGTTGATTTAATCTATTTTGTGATATTACACTAATAAGTTTTTTTTTTTTTTAATATCATTCTCATGGACCTATTTCCCTTTTTTTCTTCCAAGAGTCTCTGTGATGTTTCAAACGTACTAAAAATCCCATAATTTGTCAAATTATGGATCTGTGTGGGTTTTTTAAACAGAAATTTTATAGCACAGTTCCTCAGGGTTGCATTGCATAGTGACATTGTTTATGTCCATGTCAGACACGCTATCCCTGCCTTCCACTGATGGTCTTAGAGAATCTTAACTGAAATATTAATACAGTGATTCTAGCATCACAAGCAAACTGTTGAATGTACAATGTTTGGCAGCATCTGGAATTACACAAGATGAGTTTGCCCATCTCTAATATGTGGCAGCAGAAGCAATGTTGCATTTGGATGACTATGTCACACCATTGCTTAACCTAGGCTGACTTTTCAAAGTGCTGTCTTCCTCTTTGCACAACTATAATTTTTCACATCATCTCTTTATTGTGTGATGTACTGAATGGTTTTGTCTATCTTTTTATTATTTTTATAGTTATTGTTCAGTAGCTGTAATCTTTCAAATGAAGTAGAACTCTTCAATATTGCTGTATTAAGGGAAATTCTAATAGCCTATTGACTGCAGTTTAGTCAATGATCCATTTGTTATTCTGTCTCAGAGGCTTTTGGAGCCTGTAAAATAATGTACTTGATTATCTCAAAAGTCAATATAAGCACAAATGAGAGACGGAGATGAACCAAACCAGTTAAGATAATTAATGTAGTTGTGAGTAAAGAGTATCCAGCTGTTCATCCCATCCATTACAACTAAGCTTGAACTGCTTTCCTAGCCAAACAGTCTATTCAAATAATTAGGTACAATTCCACAATAAGGTGTTTGTTGCTCCAGAGATCTTTAGCTTTATATGTGCTGTACGTGAATATTCTATACAGTGATTGGAAGAAGGCAATAGCTGAAGCACTAGTGTTAATATTTAAGAAGTGATACATTATACCTCATCTACTTGGTAAATTAAGCATTTTTGTAGTGTGTTTTACTTTAAATGCTAGGCATCCAAAGTGGGATAGAGTCAAAGAGACATATTAAACTGGAAAACATGGTATTTAATTGGGTCTTATACTCTCACAAGGTGCTTCTACTAATTCTCATGCCAAATGTTGAGGGTTTTTTTTATTTTAGAGTTCAGTAAGTCTCCTTTTGTTTCTCAGAGTGTAAGAACAAAGAACAGGAAGATTAGAAAGTTAGCAAAAAAGCTAATAGAAAAGTAATGAAACAAATAATCAAACTATAAACATTCATTTTCCCCTCAAAGCTGGATTTTACAGGACCTTGGGCAACCCCAAATAAAGTACTGAGAGGTCCACTTGAAAGGAAATCAACTAGTCTAGTAGATGTGTGAGGGAGGCTAGGTGAGGACTGGCAGGGAAATACATGTACAACTAACCTTTCACCTTACCTCAGGGAAGAACATCACTCATGAGGAGCAATGGATTTCTGTACCTCCTACAGTCTTACTGTTCAGGCTGAAACACACAGAAAACACTTGGCTTTCACACAAACATGGAGAAGGCAAAGAGAGTGCTCACACACAGCACGGTCCTAGACCTTTCCAGGTGAGGCAGATGCTGAAGCTTTCTTTCATATTGCTCTTCTTTTAAGAAGAAATATGCAAACAGAAATCCTGTCTTGTTTCAAAAACTCAAAGATCACCAGGATCGCATTCATTGTAAAACAACTCTTCTCACATAAATGGTATACATTTTGGATTCAAAAAATAACCACCATAGCTTTTTAAAAGCTATTTACCAAAAGCATTGTCTTCATTTTTCACCCAGAAACAAATTATGCCCTTCCCCTTTTGCCATCCTGTTTTCTAGCTACAGGAAAGCTCAGTAATCTCTAATGTATTTTCCTTCATTTCAGAAACAGAATATTAATCTCTGGGTTAACTATATATTCAGCATAACTTCAGTCAAATTTTCAAATTTCATTTTTTCCCAAGGGAAAATGGACAATGCCTTTCAATGAAGTTATATAAAATCTTGTTTTAAGCATATTCCATTGCTGTTTCTAAGTATATCTGAAACTGAAGTGGCACAGTGGATGTTTCAGTTTTAGGTATTTATCTTCTCTGTGAACGTTATCTATGTACAATACAATAACAATCCACTAACACTACAAACTAGTATGCATAAAGACTCATTCATATATTTACAGAGGATTATTAATTTTGACCATACATGGAAACTATTTTAATTGCTAATCACACTCAGTGCTTTCACAGAATCTGTTTTTAAGTTTGTTTCAGTCAACAAACTAGCACTGGTATTTTGGGCAATATGCCTTCCACATACTTTTATCCTGTGAATGTTCCCACTTTGCTTAGCAAGGCTCGTTCTGCTTAATATCACCAAACGGAGGTTAAGTTCCATAGAGAATGGACTGAAGCAAAACAAAACAAAAAAAAATGAATGGAGCTAGCCATTCTGGCTAGTAAAAACACATTTTTTCACTTGACTTTTAAGTTTGCTTTTTCAACCCATTGGAGGTAGTCAGTGTGAATCTAGTTGGGAGACTACTGCATTTCTATCCTATGGCAAAGCAATGGCATCCTCATGTCAAAGAAAAATACTAGCGCTGTCACCATCAGCATTTCCAGCATTTGTTAGTCTACCCCAGAGACTACTAATAAAAGTAAGAGTTGTGCTGCAGTTTTTTGCCCTTTGGAAAATGTCTGGAAAGCACTAGCTCACACTGCACAGTCTAAGGTATAACTGTTAGGTATCTCTGACATGCTGCCATTGTAACTACTATTGAAAAAAAAAAAAAAAAACGCTTTACTAGATCAGAACTGGGCTTGTACGGGCAGGGATTATCAGCAATATCAAAGGAAAACCCAATCTAGAGGATAACAACTGTACTAAATTCCATCAAAATGTTCCTCTGAAGCCCCATAAACTCACACTAGGAATATGCCCTAAAGCAGAAAGGCTTATGTTTCTACAAATCTTAGCTAACCTGTCTAATTCTTTCCTGAACGAAACACATCTAAGTTCTTGGTCTCAGTGATACCTTGGGACAATGACTACCATTAGGTAATTACACAACCTGAAACATAATATTCATATGCATATGGATAGATACACATCAGAGAGTAATTAGATTCCTATGCACTGTTTTCAGTTCTGCTAAATGTCTTTTGATCTTGTATGATGAAAAAGAACACTCAAATTATCTTCATAATTCACCACAGTTTCTGTCACATCCTCTCATTTTCATCTTTTTTTCTTGAATTTTTCCATTCTATTTTTATACAAAGCTCTTTCTATATTTCTGAATAACTTGCCTTTCTCTTCCATATTTATATTGCCTCTTTCAATAATATTGCAAGTAGGAATGAGCAGACTTGACCACAATACTCAAAATGAGCGTATTTTCTGAAATGTGTGTAATTTTATTATCTTTTTTTCCCTACTCTGTTCGCTGTATGTCCAGCCTGTTTTTCTCCCTACTGCTTTACACTGAACAGAGCTTTTATTGAGCCTCTAGGTAAAGTCTAGTAGAACATGACAGTTTTCCTTTAGTTTATAACACAAGATCCACAATTCTGCTTGTGTAAAGCCTTCTCTCATTTCTTTTTTAAAAAATGAGTCCTTGCCTGAGTCCATACTTTTATGAAATTCTTCATAGTCCTTACTTCATTAAAATTCAGACCTTCATCATCTTGACCTTGCATGAAGATCTTGAAATTATTTCTAAATTTGCTTTGTAACATTAAGAAATGTTTCAATTCATGCACTGATCTTTTCATTCTGATGACCTAAATTTGACTTGTAGGATCCCTTTCTTAACTCTGTGTATGCAATCATCTCAAGCATGATTGCCCACTCCTCCACAATATCGCAGAGATACATTTAAAATACTGAGGAGAACCAGTACTTTTACATTCAGCAAGTAAAGGAGATCATTTATGCTTTAACTGACTATTGGAATTGCGAGACTGCATCTGTGTACGTTCATCTTGTCGAGTGACTTTGATGAAACCTAAAGAATAAATTAGTCTCCTTTTCTTCATGAAGAATATAGATTTTCCATCTCACTTCTTCATTTCTCAGCAGAACCATGGAAGAAGTCAGCTGACAGAAAATTCCTTAGATAGATACTACAACAAATGCTATTAAATTACAGGTAAACTGAGACAAAGAAATAGAGCTACACTATGTCCTGTGACTGCAGGGCTATCTTCATACATAATTTTGTCTCTGCTTTTTTTCATAAGCACAAAATGATTTTGGCTTGTTAAGAGTTGGATCCTCATCCTACCTCATTTTAGCCACTTATTTGAAGCACCTCAATCTGGAATCTCTTCGTCACAGAGGAAATGATTGACTAATACCAGAGGGGCAATCGAGATCCTAAGTAGGCTGAATTGCCTCCAGATGAGCCTATCTGCCTCCTTCAATTACAGAGGTGCTTACAGTAACTAAGCTCTTAACTCAGGCATAGTAGTTAAATGTCTGATGTTAGCTGTATTTAACACGTGCTTCCAGAGCTAAGGTCTGGAACAGACCAAGGGACCCTTCCATTGCTTTTACTGTCAGTAGATCATCTTTCTATCAATACTTCTCACTCTACATTGGGGGCAGCCTTCCCCTTCCTGCATTTTAAAGTAACCAGCTTAACAACGACCTTTATGTTTCACTTCACCCCTATTGCAAGAACTGTAAAAGTTTGCAACAATACTTGAGTACCTTTTTCTAACCTGAGTTCCTTTTTACATCCTTTCCATTAGTTACAGCATGACTCACTGTCTGAATTCTGTGTCCCATCACTTGAGTACATATGTCCCAGCACATGAGTACCATACAATTAACGCCATTTTCTTCTCAACATATGGTGCACATTATTTACATAAAGGACTATCTCTAGGCTTTCTCTGGTCTTGGCAATTCTATTAATTACAAATGCAACATGGAGAGCCAGAAACTTTCAAAGAAGGAAAAGGATCCCCAGGTTATTCCTTTGAAGAATATTATTCTGGAAATAACTAATGCAGAATATGAAAATGCAATAATTTGCTTTGCAGTGGAAATGTTCTTTCTTCTAAGATCTGAAATAAATCACCAAAAGCTTTCAAAGCTGACATTTAATCCATGAATTCAAATCATTTCTAAGATTTATGATCCATTATAAAGACAGTTTCAATTTCCCATGCCCTTGCAAGATTTTAACATATAGCTAGCAGAAAATGCATTTACATAATATGCTTTTCATCGCAACAATATCATTTATTGATAAGGCTTTTCACAATTTTTTTTTAAAAAAGATATAACTGGCTATGTTCATTTTGATTTGTTTATGTAATAATGTAATAAATGGCAGCTGAGTCAAGTCGTAATGCTTGCAGAAACCAGCTGCATACCATTTATTTTAAGTAAATAAATAGCTGCAACTCTACAAAAATAATAGGGGTAGTTCAAATGACAATAGGTTTTATCTGAAATAAATGTTTGTTGTATGTCAGAATCATATCATTCCAGCTTCCTTTATATATATATATAGAGAGAGAGAGAGGGGGAGAGAGAAGACCTCCTACATGCCATCTTGCAGATCCCATGCGGGATTATCCTGAGTCTATGGCATGGACAATGTGTATTTTAAATGCCGTGGGAGCTCATTCTAGGAATGAAGCAATTTTGGGAGGGCTTCAGAAAATACCATTATAATATTGTTAAATCTAAACCTTATTCTTATATAGGTCTTTTGATAATGCCAGAATCTTACTATGCACAGAATCAGTTAAATCAGGGGTGGGAAGTATGTTTTGACTTCCGGGATATTGTGTATGATCTTTCTAAATATGTAGTCATACAAATTATAATGTATCAGTGAGTGTCTCATGCTTTGAACTGCAAAAGCACTCCTACCATTTCAACTTTTCTATTTGTTAATGTGAATTATGTGTGTATATGGGATTATACATTTAAATAAAGAAATAAGTGTGATGTGGTAACATTACAGTGGATACAAACAAGAAAATTAGCAGAATGGCCAAGAGGTTCCATTGCACTGAATTATCATAAGATAATCATATGTGCAGCCAGACCTTGTCTCCCCAAATGGTCAGCTGACTACCTCACCACAGAAATATCTTCCTACTGAGGACCCCCTAACTCTTGTAAAACAGCTGTACAGGAAGATTACTACTTAATAATTCTTATCAAACACTTCTAAAAAATAAAACTCTAGAGCTCTTGCAACATTTTTAGGCTGAAGACTTGGTGTATATTCCATAGGAGCCAAATTATAGTCCATAAACTCTATCTGAGGACCTATTAGAATAAAATCCTTTGGGTCACACATTCAGAGCTTGCATCCTACTTTCAGTAGACTCTTATTTATTGATATTTTCTCCCGTGAAACATCAATTAATTTGTATACTATTTTATTTTTAACTGAAGGGAGAAAAGTTATTAGTATTAATTAATCATATTAAACTATTATTTTTTCTGCCTCAAATAAAAGGATGCACTCAAGATTCAAAAGACTAAATGGCAGTAGCTCAATCTCCTTTCTCAGATCAGGCAATGGTGCCACTTCAGCATGCCTTATCTCAGACTTTCACGTCTTCATCTCGTTCTCATTGGAGCATGAGTACTCCTGATTCATTTTGGAAGAATAGAAGAAAAAAAAAAAGAAAACATATTGCTATTAGAATTCATCTTTAATATTAATCTCACTTTAACTTAAGTCATACGAGTCTCTTAAAGCAAATCTGACCAAACAGAGAAAAATGTTATCAAAACAGAGTGGACAAAAAATTAGGTTGAGAGATTATTAGCATTAAACTAAAGTAAAAAATGTACTTTGACGTAAAAAGTCACAAAATCCAGAAATAATTCCATAGTGAGGATCAGCCTCTTCTGTTCCTTCATAATCTATTAGCAACTGAGTTGAGGGAGAAACCTTACAATTGCAATTTTGAATATTCATATTTGTAGCTCCTCAGGAGTTTGCTTGCCTCTCAATGATTCTAAATTTGTGAAGTATTTACATGAATCTTCCTAGCACAGGAATATGCCACAGGGACAAACAAATGCATTTGCACGAGACTGTAATAAAAAGTCCTATTCAAATACAATAATTGATCTTTGTTTATGTTTATTATTTATTAATGCCTCTCCTTAACTGAATCAGTTCAGAAAAGTGTTTGATCTTAGTTCAGCCTTTTTCCCATTCCAAGACAGTACCATACTATACATTAAAGAAAAATTGTTCTTCCTGAAATAACGTGGATTTTTACAGAGGCCTTGGACACTGGGATTTACCTTTGGTATTCTAGTCTTAAATCACAGCTTTCTGCATTAAAAAGTAGAAAGTGTTGTCTCCAGGGGAGATTCATCTGGCATGCTGGATGTACAGTTCTTACTAATGACATAATTGGTTTGGTAATATGCCCTCTGTGCAGTTTTCACTAAGGGTAAAAGATCCTTGATCAATCAAAAAAAAAAAAAAAGACAAATGACATATATTTGCAAGGTTTAAAATATCATCTGTTTTTGAAGCATCTGCAGTAATCTCACAAGTCTGCTAGAATACTACAGGTCTGCAGGGAGGCTCTTTTCTTTTTTTCTTTTTTTCATACAGTTAAAAGCTTTCTATCATTGCCTCAGAACAAGTTCCCAGCTTTTATGTGATACCACAAGCTTTCTAAAACAATTTATTCTCAACCAGTTCCACATGTAGGTCCTCTGAGGTGCCAAACTGGCTGCTTTTCCTTTTCTTTTTATTTTCCTCTCAGTTCCTCCTGATAGTTTTATCTGAATTTCCTTTTTTTTTTTCCCCCCCTTCCCTTGCAATACTCAGAGACTCTTCCAAGGAGTAATTTCTTGGTCATGCACTTGGTTACTACAAGCAAAATTAAAAGGGTAGGCATATTAGCAGGTTTAAATTACTAAGCAGTTGACGTATTTCTTCAAACACAATGAAATTAAATACATTCTGATTTCAATTCACCTTGATAAATACATTTCTGAGGAGGAGTAACTGAATCTTTTAAAAGTGTGGATTTGTAGGTCAGCATGAGACTTAAATCAGATATTATTCATCCTTATTCAGAGGAAAATAAATCCAGACAGGTCTGTGTGAAGATTGCACCATTGCTAAATTCACAGGCCTTCATCAATGCATCTAAGAGATTTCTCCTTATCATTCTTCTAGAACTGAAATCTTCCTCTCCTGTACAACAGTTCAAAAAATAAATGGTATCAGACATCTAACCTTAAATAAAGAGAATGTGACAGCAATTCAGTAAGTGGCCAGAAGGAGAAAGAAAATTTAGAAAGTCTGTCATAAATTTGCCACATAAATCTAAGTTTTGATCTAACCAAGACTGGGGTTGACCCAAACATCCAGGGTGACACATCATGCAACTCAACTGCCAAAAATCACAAATAAGATTGGTAAGCTTCCCACTCACAAACAAAGTAGCTTCCCACAGCAAAGTGTAAAAATTGAAAGTTAAGGCCAGTAGTTTGAGTCAGGAGAAATCAGGTAGGTTTTAATGGCCTGCATATGTAGCATGATATTGTTTGAATTAGCTTTCCTTTTTTGAATTGTACCTTCATTTCAGAATCATTGCTATTATGTACTCTTTTCATGTTAAGGAGTTAGGAACTTTGATAGCCTCCTACTTCATTAAAAAAACCTCCTTTCCTAAGACTCCAGTTCTAATTTCAGTGGAATAATTAAATTTCCTGCAAAATCATAGCACGCTGCTTCAATATTTCTCCTACACAAAAAAAAAAGGCTAAAATAAGGTGATTTTATAAACTCCTTCAATTATTGGATAAGTGAGGAAAGACTAATAGAGCCTCTAACTACAGGAGATACATCATAAATGAGAAACAACTGGGGTTAGCTAGAGGACTTGTTTATAGTCTTCTTCGTTCTGTTTCATTTGTTTTGCTAGTTTAGTTTTAAATATCTGAACTCTATCTGTACTTTTTGCTGTAAAACCGGTGTTAAAAAGAGCCAAGGCAGTGTTCTGGAAAGCACTGCCTTTAATATACTCATTAAATGAGAGTGTCCATAATGTCTTTAATTTGTGAGTGATTCTGAAAACTGGCAGCTATTTGTGAGGATATCTGAGGCTTGCGGCCAGCATTTGCTCCGAGAGGGGACAGTAACTGTCAGCACGTGGAATCTGTTTCTTTTCTGAAAATGTGCAATGTATCCAAGGAACAACTAGTAAAATGTGCAAGCCCTGAACTGATCTTGTTTCATCTATATCTGGAGGAAACAAGGCAGACTGTAGCACAAAGTACCAAAACTCCCTATAAAACAAGAAAGGACAAGAACCACGTAGATCCCAAGAAAGTTTTTTCCTATATAACCTGGAGTGAAAAGCTGTTTAACACAGAACATATTAAGGAAGAGCTATGAGATTGGGAACTGCTGGGGGTTATCAGAAATCATTTCTGCTGAAAAGAATAATCATTCTCTGGCACTACAGCAGCCTGTTGTTGGCAAAGAGAAATGAAAAGCTATATTAGAGCAATTCCTAAAACAATAACATATACTCTGTGTGTCTTCCTACCATTTTCAGCTGGAAGTATTCATATTGCTAGATTCATCTTGCTCCAGTGACTGATGTGTTGTTAGTTGGAAGTAGGTCAATATATCTTTACTAACATATATCATTACTAATCAAACCACACCATTTTCCTTCTCAGTGTACTGTTTTGGTGCACTGCTGTTGAAAATCTCTTGCGCTGACTAGCTATTTATTGGTTATTCCTACAATTAGTGCAATAAGAAGGAGAAGACCTTGATGGGACTTTAAAACCTTGATTTTATTTTCATACCCAAATAATAGATTTTTTTTTCCCTGCATCTGCATCAGTAGGATCTCTGAAGATTCACTACAAACACATGACTGAAGGAAGAAAGAAAAGAAAGTATCTCCAAATCATGGCCGGCATTACAGCAGAACAAATCCTAGTTATTCCAAGAATATTCAATGCTATAACACAAATGTCACAATGCCAAAAATCTATAGTGAGCCACAGTCATGCCATAGCCTTAGGAGAGAGGGAGATCAGAAACAAAATATCCCTGCCAGCCCCAGCCCCGTTAAGGGGAAAGGAAAGAGGGAATGGAAAGAAAAAGAGAGAGAGAGAAAGAGAGAGAGCACAACCTCCTCATATCTCTATGAACTCCAACTGACCCTCCAACAAAAATTTTAAATAGACACTTTGGGGGCTTCAGTATCTTCAAAGATTCAGATAGAATCACACATGACTGGATGATATTCAAATCACTCCTCTAAGAACATAACTTGCAGCTACTTAAATGTCTATCTTGACTAGGAGTGTTAAATTTCTGCAGAAAACCCAGTCAGAAGGAAGTCACAGGATGCCAGTGCTATAACTGAAGAGTACACAGACTACGGCTGACAGCTTCCTCGCTCAAAAAAAGCATTGCCTCCAGCCCCCAAAAAATCCATAGTATACGTTCTCCTGACAGAAACAGGAACTGACTCCAGAGGTAAAAATTCAGCAGTTATTTTAAGTACAAGAGTTCATGGCTTCATTATACTCATTATGTACAAAAAGAATGAAGTCTGTCTCAGGAACACAGATTCGGTACTTTCAAAGATTAATTTTCACAAACATGGAAACAAACATGAATTGATCATGTTGGAAAAATAATTTGCAATTCAAAACAGTGTGGACAGTAATATGGAATTGTTGAAAAACATTTCCCTAGAGGGCACAAAATTTGTAATCCTATGGTCAAAAAAGGAGGAGACATTAATTTAAAAAATTATCTTGATTTAGAGGAAAATCTGCTATAAAACAAACTTTTCAAAATAATCATTTCAAAAACAGGAAGTTAATAGCAATGAATATGTATTAATATTAGTGGCAAGTACAGTCACATCATAAGAATAAATTGGTGGTGAACAGAATTGATGCAAAAGGAAGAGTCTTTAGGTACACTAAAAACAATTGGAATCATAACCAATTTATTACACCATTTTTATATAAATTGCTGCCAGTACCAATAATACAGAAGCAGAAATCTTTGATAAACTCTTCTGTTCTATTTTTCATACATAAAAAGTCAATGTTGCGTGTGTATATATATATATATATAGTGGTCACGAGGAACTATCTCCCATTTTATAAGTAGTAAAGCAGGATGTTAAAACAGGAGATTTTTTAAATTCATTTTATTCATAAGCCTTTTTAACTCAGCAAATCCAGATAATACAATTAATAGCTAAATAACTAGTGTATGGTGTCTGAACCATGTCTCCATGATGATGGAGATTTTCGACAGGACCAAAGGCTCACTTCCATTACTTCACAGTAATTTCCAGAGGACCAAGCTAAGAAAATAATCTTCTGCAAAGACTGAGAAAAGGGTAAGTGGGCCAATACCTGAAGTAATTACAAATTTTGCCATCCTGAGTTAATCCCAGAGAAAATAAAGGAACAGCTGGTAGAGGACTCAATTAAAAGAGAGTAGTACAACTAAGTACTAATCTAAATGGTCTTATATATAATAGGTCTTGCCAATCTAATTCAATATTTTTTATGAGATTACATGTTTGATTGATAAAGGTTAATAGTGTTACACAATATGCTTAGACCTTTGTAAGGCACAACTAACTGCATGCTGCACAATATCTTGATTAATAAGCTAGAACACAAAATCAGCATTGCATACATTAAATGGATTAAAAACAGTCAAGGGTAGTTTTTGTTGGCCTCACTGGAAACCACTGCACCGTGGTTTTATCTCCAAGGGCTTTGCAACAAACCATAGTTACTGCTCCCTAGCTATTTGAATTTTTTCAAAAACTGATTGTGGGGCAGGAATCAAACATGTACAGAGATTAAGGCAGTGGTAAATACTGAATATAACAGGTCATTAAGAGACAGTAATGTTGATCACTTCATAAATTATAGCAAACTTTGCATTTCAGGATGGTACAAGGAAGGTTGGATATACCGGAACATAAAAGGTAGGCCATATTATTTCAAGTGAAATGCTGAATTTTAGGCTATTTTGATGCATTTTGGGCATGAGGTAAGTTTTACCTCAGAAAAAAAGTGTATATATATATATGTGTATATATATGTTAGGAGGAACTGATAAAGTTGTATCATGCGTAAAAATATGTCCTTAGCCAAAAAGGATAAATATTATATCTGAAGCCATCAGACACCCAGAATTGAATCTGGAAAATCTGAGAGCACATTAAAAAAAAAAAAAAAAAGAAGCAGAAGAATTCTACATCCACCTTAGGGCTTGAATGTCAGTGGTGAACATGAGGGGTACATCATGTGTTTTGTGTACCAAAACAAATGAGTCAGATATATCCTGCTGCTGAGGGAGAACAAAAAGTTTGGAATACAAAGATCAAATTCCAGATCCCTTCAAAACCAGCCTGCAGTTACTACTTTGCATCCAAATGCAATGAAAATATTGAGAGGCAGCTGAGAATGTCTATTTTGTTGATAGTCAACTGGGCATATACCCTAAAAACGGAGATGAAAGCATGGCCTCTACGTACTTGATTTGTATAATAACTCAGTGTAGCTACAGAAAAAAAAAATTGCTCTCATTTTATTTATGCTCCAAGACAGGTACAAGCATCTATGTTTTTTAACCCTTTAGAATACCTAGAAATATATATAATGATGAAATAGGCCTCACAAATTGGAAGAATTATGTCCAGGGTATATAGGTATGCTAAGAATGAACAAAAGTCACTTCCTCGTCTTAGTATAAGAAGTTTCTCATCACTGTGGGAATGGTTACTCCTGAAATGGCAATCTCAATATACGAGTAACAAGTATTAAATGAGAACTGAATACAACGCATTTTGATTACACCACTGGAATTTGTAATATAAGCAAGCAGTCTCAAGAGCAGCTTAAAATTACAATGATGATAAGAATTAATTGTATATGCAATGTTCAGATAATTCCTGGATACTTTTCTTCACTTATTTTTTTCTAATTTGCAGGTTGTGTTTCTGTAGGAATCAATATTTCCTTGGAAAGTGAATGACTAATGACTACTAACACACATTAATGACCTATGTTAGGAGGTAACTAAGACATTGTTAATGTTTGTCACCCTTCTGTCTGTTATCTAGACTCAAAAAAAAAGAAAAAAAAAGTAACATTGCAGTGATATGTAAATTACAGATAAATTATGATATGCAGAGTGATTTTACAACTGATAGCGTTTTTTTTTTTTCAAGTTTTGCAAATCCATCTTCATTTTCTATTGTATGCTGCTAAAACACAATACATCTGGCCTTCCCTTTGAAGAAATAAGTAAGCTAAGGCTGATTCAGAAGGGACATTTATAGAATCTTAAATAGTAATCTATTAATTTTGTACCTGCGCACCAGCCAACAAGTAGCTTTAGCTACACCACTTTCTTCCCCCTGATTCATAATTAATTATAGAGAATCATCCACTTCTAGTACAAGATAGGCATCACAGCTGTGACGTGCAATCTGTGTCTGGAGTGACTTCAGATAGCAGCTTTCTTGTCACTTTAATGGGCAACAGTGAAAATGAACTTGGCACACATTCCAGCAGTAGGGAATTGCAGGTTTATCTGCAAAGGAAAGTTACCTCACAGTAAACCCGTGTATTCACCAGGGATTAGCTTTACTTTCTAAGTAAAGGAAGCTGCCTTGTACTTTGCATGCACACCCTTAAAACCTACAAAAAGAGTGGTATAGAATTGCAGTGGAAACTGCAGGGGCATCATATGCTCATGTTCTAGCTGCAACCACACGAAGAAGTCCACACAGGCCCTTCCTCCAGGGCCCTAACCACTTTTTAAGCCTCCTAGCACCCACACACCCATCATGCTTGATTTTGCTGTCACATCACCAGACTCTAAAGCACCCCTGAACACATTCCAAGGTGATGAGCATTTTCTTGACACTGGGGATTTATTCACAAAAGAGTTGGGGCCTGAAAACAGCAACATAGCCCCAAGCGTTTTCCCTTCTCTGCCTCTCTTTGTTTGCGGGTGGTGAAAATAAAGATTCAGCTTTGTCCCTGAGAACTGGTACCAAAATGAATGCCAATTCCCTGCCTTCCTAAAAACATCCCTGTGATTTTTCAGACAAAGAACAGTTTATACCTTCCAATCTGTTCATACCAAAGTCTCCTTTGTCTCCTATTTTCTGCAGGAGAGAAAAGGCCGTGTTGGCAGGTGTTCAGTGCATGGTGGAACACTTTGTTCCAAAGGTTCAAAGGGCTCAGGAAGTTTGGCTGGTAAGGAAAAGAAAAGTTGATGTGTTCTTCCAAAACTCTTAGGCAGAAATGTGCGAAGTGCATCAGATATTCCAAAGCTGAGTCTAAGGTTTGAAGTTCTGTGGGTTCATAAACCTCCATTCATGCTCAAGGAGTTTCAAAACTCAGGCTGACTTTGTCTGAACATGAGGCAGCCAAAGCATAGCACCTTGTGAACATCTGCCCATCCCTTCCCTGCATCGCTTCCTTGCAGAAGGACTCAGAAACTTCCTTCTGACTTTCAGCACATACAGGAGGAAAGTATACAAAAATACTCTTTTCAAAAGTTTTGCAGTCTTGGCGCCCAACAGCCATGTTTCTGTCCAGAAATATATTACATAGCTTGCAATTCATAGTTTTGAAAATAATTGGGACTAACTAAATGGAAAATTAAAGGCAATATTTTAATAATATATATATTACATATATATATAAAATATTTTAAACCATTCAAAATTTTGAGACAAGGAAAATTGCATTTCTTTGTCATACTAGAAATTGATTTTATCATCATTTTCTTTCTGTTTTTTGGACAAACTGTTGAATTACTGCAATGTAAAAGTTTAAATCAAAGATCAAGGCATATCTCTTAATAGAGGAAATCCTGAGTTTCTCCACATTTGAATAAAAATCAGCAAAACAAAGTAAAATACATCAGAAAATATGTAATGACAGTCCACAGTACATAGAAGCCCATACTACACTGTCAGAAGAAGGCATAACAAATGTATGTGATACTGACTACTGAGGTTTAGCATATCCTGTCCAGCATCACTGATTTTAAGACGGGTATTTCCCTTTTCCCTGAAACTGGCACATCTGAGAGTCCCTGCTAGATGTTTCCTCACACTGTGCTATGATTTTTGATATCTGAAGTTATCACAGTACTATAGTTTTCTTGAGCAAAATATGTATATTCCAATAGGAAAAAGTTGGAATATACAGGTAAGAACATCAGATATGGACTGCACTCCTTTTTGCCTGAAACCAGAATAATCTAAAAATACCAGCTCACTTGTTAGCATCATACACTGTTGTATTAAGATATTGTTCTTCCTCATTACGTTATAATAGTTTAGTAAAAAGGATAATTAATATATTGATCTCCTACTATATAGTGCTTAGAAACAGTGGAAATGTATTGCTTAAAGAGATGCCTAATTTTCAGGTAAACCAGCAAAAGGTACCAAAACATACAATGAAGATTTTAAAATATTAATGGGACAAATTAACAAAACCATACTCTTTCATCTAGCCTATTTAAATTTCTTGACTAGGCAGCGTGAGGAGAACACAGAGAGCATCAACAAAGAAGTTGCACAGGATATTAAAATGTAATAAAAATGCAAAACAAATGAGTCAGTCAGGATTACCCAGCATAGTAGTTTGCACGAATCAATTATTTAACTCTAGAAGCTCTGTGAAATATGTATAAACCTAAGCCAAGATTTTTTTTTCCCATTTTGCTTGAAGCCCATCCACAATATGAGCTTTTTGGAAAATGCTGAAATCATGGCAATTTTCATGTTTTAGCTGAAAGCTTCAGTTGATTGGTTGTTCCTGTGGTTGTCTTTTTTTTCCTACTAGTTATGCTTTGGTTGAGATTTTTGCATTTTGATTTTGCATTTTTAATACACACTAGAGGAACAGTTATGAATAGAAATAAGATCACTTTCAGATAATGACCTTTTGAGTGAAGAGCACAAATATATGAAATAAGAACCCTTTTTTTTGTTTTTAAATATTAAATTTGAAAATGTAGCATTAAATTACAAAATAGGTTCCTATGATGTTCTCGTCTCCGCCTAACTGAAAAGTACAGACCTTCAAACTCTGATTTCAAAAGAGAAATATTTCAGGAAAAGAAAAACTATCTTGGCTCTGTAAAATGAAGCCCAGGCTGCCCTCTTTTGTCTTGCAAGCTCAAAATGTAAGGGATTTCTCATGTTTCCAACGCCAAAAAACTCATGCTAAAAACAGCTCTACACACTGAAACAGCCTGCATAAATAAGTAAATGAACAGAAAAATAAAGACTGACTTACAGAGCAAATGACCTCCAGGGGCACTTCTCACATATTCTGAAAAGAACTCTATCCACCTTGTGACTTAACGCACTGACCCAACACTTTCCACATTTGAACTCAAACAGATTAAAATATGGAGCTGAAAGCATCTTGCTGAAAGGCAACCTAAGGCAAGCCTCAGAAACCAGTATTTTCAGGAGTGTCATGGGACTGAGAAAGGAGCAGGAAATCAATCTTTGTTATAGGTAGGATAATACCAAAAAAAAGAAAAAAGGCCAACAAAGCTTTGTCGAACTAAATCCAGGCCTAGAAGGACTCTGAGCATTAGACATATTTAAGGGTACCATTTGCACAGTGGATAGGCGGGAATTGTAGCAGGCTTTTGTCTGATCCAATGCAGCTAAAAATAAATCACAACATATTTGAGTGACAGCTGTGCAAATACACAACTACGTAATTAACCCAGAGATATGATGCCCCCACACTGAATAACTTGAATAATTTTAAGGCACTTTAAGGCATTTTAAGTTGCACTCCTCAATAGTGCAACGGAGGGACTGTTCACTTCCAGATGCGAGCAGAGGTCTTCAGAGAAGCTTGCATTATCCCAGAGAGTGGCTTGCTATCATAACTTTCTGTGGAAAGCATGAGTGACCACTTTATGATTTTCTCTTCTGTAATTACAGAATGATTTGGTTTTATTAATATTTCAGAAATGATCTATTGACAAATATAGTACCAGTGATTAAATTAGTATTGGACTAAAAATATATTAGGAAATACATGAGCAAACATTAATATGCAAAGCTAAAAATCTGTAGAACCATTACGAGAAACCTTCATCAAACATTGGCATTTGTTGGTAGCTTATACCAAATACAGAAATGGAAAGAAGACATAAAAGCCTTTTATAAGTTGCTCCATTTGACAGAGTCCTGCACATCCTTCATCTCAGATGAAATCCTCTAACTGCTAGTTATGCTCACTATAGATCACTTAAACACATCTATTTATCAGCCAGCAATGCCTTCCTGATGAACATTCAGATTTTTCTTTTCCTTTAAATCAGCTACATCACATAAGAAGTTGGCAGTGGAACTCACACCTCTACTATGTGACATCGAGAGTATGCAATACAAGAGGAGAATGTTTCACCAGTAGACAAATAATACTACATGGTTACCATTTACTGCAAGATAGCAAGAAAGATTTGATAATGCAAGATCAGGAACAGAAATCATTCTGAAAGCACCCAAATCTACATTTTTTCTCTATTCTGTATGCACAACAATATTAACATTAGATCTTAACAAAGTTGTACACGAGTTTGGTCTTAGGCACAACAGCCTTTTTGTCCACGTAGGCAACACACACAAGATACAGCTGATGTTAGACCGAAGGAGAGCAGATGATAGCAACCGACTGGAACTGCCTGGCACAGGCAAACCTGCTCTGCCATAAAGACTCCAGGTTTACCTGCCAATGCTTTAGAAATGCACTCGAATCAGAAGAAGACAGATCAGGTCTTTGTGGCATGTGGTCGTAGTGTTTTCATCTGTTGCTAGAGTCTGGATTACAGGGCAGTTTTTCATTATTATGCAACCACAGCTTTAGGCAAAATCTCTGCTGGTTCATTCTCAAGTGATGCACTGATAAGAAAAATGGCTGTTAGAGAGGAGAAGATTACAGAGCAACTCATCAGGGAGGATTCAGCGCACAAAATGACAAAGGTTTGAATTGAAATACACAGTGTCTTATGGTTGGAGCAACAGACTCTATTTTTCTTGTTTTTTCTTCTTTTCTTCTGCTGTACTGAATGGCATATTTCTCTGCCTTTGGCACCCTCCATAAATGCAACCATCCTCTCTCAGTGTCGGGAATGGCACTTTTAAAGACAGAAAATGAAGAAATATGAAATTAGAATTCCACAGAAAAATATTAAAATGTTGTATTAAAACATTAAAATATCTGTTGAGAATGTCTGCCTTAACACCCTGTTTAAATAGTACATAGAACATGTAAGGTACTGGGGGGACAGAGGAGAGGGTGGAGTCTTATTCTCAACGCATTAGTCATCTTTGCTATTTACATTCAATTTATTGTCATCTTCCCAGAGTTTTACAGATGGAACCAGTATTCTGAGTGTTTCGAGATGGGTGACCTCAGCAGGACTGCTAAGCAGTTAGATGGGAAGGGCCTTCATTCATTCCAAAACAAAATTCATCAGGGTTGATACATTCCCCTCAGCTAAACTTCCTTGTGACACTGCCTGGGGTTAGTTAGCTGTTAACTTTGATGGCAATGCTGAACTCTGCCACTAACACAGAAGGTTCATTCAGCCAAAACAAAGGAGACGGTGCTCTCTGTCCCAGCTGGGAAGCCACCACTCTCAGACCTGCAGGCCGTGTGAGCCATTTAATTATTTTTGTAGTTGAACCTTCCTGTGGGGCAGCTCTGTTATCAGCAGGCTATGTTTGAAGACAAAATGTCTCCCTGCTTGCACTTGCTGGTAGGACCAGTTTTCTGATTGAACCAGGCTACAAAAATATTGAAGGACTGAATGGGAAAAGGTAAGGAAAAGAGGTGGCTAAAGATCTAAACATCTTTTAAGAACAGGGCAATGGCAAAAGTCCCCAGAGACCAAAGCCATTGGTGTTGAGTTTATCCGACTCATGTTGACTTCACTGAAAACTGAAATGCACTTAACAAATGGAAAAAAAATAAATCCCAAGCTTTTTCCCCCATGATCTTGGATGCTTCTAAATCAAATGAACTCCTTTAATCCTATATTCCAATGTTGATTTCTGGGATGCCTGCCATAGATATATCTGTGCTATTCTTTTTCTTCACTGTCAGATAATGAATTTTATTTAGTGGCAGGGAAGAAACAAGGCAAAAAAATGCTTTTAAAAATTTTTCTAAAGTTTCGATGTCGTTGCCAGGCAGTAGTTAATGGATAAAGTCTTATCTCCCTCCAAAGAGCAAGCTCAGCAGAATTGTTCTAGCCAAGTGCCTATAGATAAGAAGCCATGATATTGTTTAATTAGTCTGGGTTCTGTGCTGCCTTGAAGAAGATAAATTTTCCTGATTAAAATGCTAAAAACCAATTTTGTCTCCAGTCATGAGGACAGGCCATTTCCAGACTCTTCAGATATGCTTGCTAATACTCACCAATATCCATCCACCCATGTATCTCTTCATTGGACCACCTGGGCCAAAGCAGATACTGCAGTTGCTCAGTCCCAGCTCCCTCCCAAGTATTTTTTAAATAACATTTCAGGATTTTCAGTGCTGTTTATGTTGTTCTGACAGCAAGCAGAAAGCTTCATTTGTCTTGCCTGCATTTCATCTGATGGAATAGCTTGTCCTGATCACGGCATTGCTAAGTTATCCCTTAGCAAGTATTTCTTTTGAGATTTATACAGATTTTCCTGAAGAGCAATTATTTGGCTTTGAAAAGAACGGGATAGCATCACATGATGCTTATGAGAAAGAAGCTTTAGCCGTATCAGTCAGTAAGCGTGAAGATTACTCCAATGTCCTACCCTTCCTACCCAAGAATCCTTCCCAAGAATCATCTGACGAAACAATCCAAAGGAAAATAAACTTCCCAAAATCAAAGTAATCAACAAAAAAAAAGGATGTTTGTTCAGAATGGCAGAAACTGCTCACTGACTTATTATCTCATGTGTTAGCAAAAGACACTGGATGACAGGAGACTCGGATCCTAATAGCGCTGGGCAGTTGACATTCTGCAGACTACCTGACCAGAGGCAAGAGACGTGCCCTCTCCCTGAGCTTGCTGATTTTCTGCACATCACAAAGACCATTCTAACTAAAGCCTGAATGCCCTTTCATGCGCAGTAAAGCATCAAGTGCAATTACACCACTCCTTTTTTCACACAGGACTGCACTGAGATAATGTAAAGGGAGATGAATGAGGCCTGAACCCAAGAGATATTTCAGAGTTTGTGTGGCATTAGAACAGTATTCGCTTATAGCCCCGGAGGAAGGATGTAGTCTCTTAAAGCATAATGTGATATACTGTCTTTGAAATTCACTAGTTACATACAAGTGCTGTGAGTTATGAAGTATAGAAGACAAAAACTTATACATACATGATATATTAACGTAGGCAAACTGACAACCACAGCTCAAGGAAAGCTTGAACACACAGCCTGAGATCAAGAAGAAACAAATTACCAAGCTCAGCTTAATAACCACAGTGGGTGGCAGCCAGCCAGGAGAGTCCATTTGAAATCTTCAGAATAACTTCTGTCAGACTGGAATTAACATTAACTCTTGCCTAAGTGCTGAGAAACACAAAAGATCTCTTCACACTGTGGTTTCACTCTATCAACATTTCTTTTCAAGGTTATCAATATTACAAGCAGATCAACAGAGTTAACCTTTTACATTGAGGCTGACCCCAAAAGAACAAGCTACCTTTCTTAGCTTACATCTCCTGTTCATTTTCTTATTCCTTCATCTTGGACTTTGATCTTGGAAGATTTCACAAGCTAAGTGAGGTTAGTTTGGGTCATTGGTTAGATGTGAGATCCAAGCTGTTAAAAGTTAGGGTTCTTTCTCTGAGACACTATTAAATGTGGATTTTCAACAAAGTGATTCAGCTGAGGTCTGAACTTCCCAGAGCCTGAGAGAGTTGTAACTGAGGGCTTTGGTGTGGATTCTTTACCAGCTCAAAACTGAACTGTTTAATTAGGGCATAAATATAAGGATTTAGTAATACTAAAAGGTCCCAACTACTCTGGATTTGTTAAAATTCTCATGAGACTCATGGAAAGGATTTTTTTTTTTGCATTAAAACACCCTATCCCACCCTATACAATGCTACCGAGATCACTGACATTCTCTAATTGCTTCCTCAATGTGATTGATGCAGGTTAGAATTCTAATCTGTTTCATATATGTTACTGCTTTAAAAGGTCCTTTAGAATACTTCTGTGTTAAAATTTCTAGAAAAATATAGAATACTATTATTTTCCCCAAAAAATCTATTTCCAAATTGTTTTTGCTAAAAAAAAAAGTGTTTTCATGCTTATAAACACTGTAACTGTATTTAAATCTTGCATATTTAAAGTGACTCTGATGGGTTTTATTCTGCTAAAATAATAATGTAATGAATATGGTTCAGAGTCCTGGATTTAAAAAAATACATAATGAGACTGATTAGAACTTACAGCACCAGAAAAAATAGCTGTTTTCCATTTCAGATGAAGAGGAAATTTCTATTCTGTATTCAAAACATGTTTGCAAGTACAAAGAGAATTTCTACAAGCATGTATCAAGAATCTAACTGATATACAGATCTTCTATAGAAAGTTTACCATTGTAAGTCATTTCCTTTTAGAGATTATTAGCCTAAAATAAGAATCAATGTTTAAAAAACAGCCATCAAGAAATTGGTTCTCCATTAGTAAATGTAATAAATACTTCATGGTTTCTGAAAGGGGAGGGGAGGGGAGAGGAAGAGCTAAGTTTCTCCTATCAATGATCTCTCTACCTTTTTCATGCCAGAAGTTCAAAGGTAAGAAGAAAGTTTCTTTTAAGCATTTGAGAACATCAGCATCTTGGAAGCTCGAATTCAGTAGTCTAGATCAAATGAATAGAGAAGATATTTCAAAATTTTCCAATCCATGAAATAAATGCTCTCCCCAAAGATTTTCCTCATGACTGTATGGCCTCATTGAAGAAAAAATATGAAATAACCTTAACTGAAATATGAAAAAACTGTAAGTTGTACACTTACCTGTCCTCTAATTAACTACCGCATATATGCTAATAATTGGATTACACAGGATCATTACACAGGATACATTCAAACAACCTTCACTGGTAGGACTGCCAATAAGAAATTTAAATTGTACAACATCAGTTAGAGTACCAGCATCTACAGAGCAAAGGTAGACTGAAAGCTAGTGAGGAAGTTTACTAATAATACTGTGTAAAGGACTGCCTAGTTTAATCATATGTGGAATAAAATAAGTCTTTAAGAATATTGCCATTATGGTAAAAACACATGACAGTCTAACTGAAGGGCCATTTTCAGAAGGACCCTCAGAGAAAACAGGTATGATTTGCTTGCTGCCAACCTATTGTATGGTGGGAAATGAGGCCTAAAGGCAGAAGATAAAAAGGGAAGGGCCACCTGGCAGCCTGCTAATCATGTTACAACTGTTTCTGCTAATCAAGCCTACATACCAGATATAATTGGCTAACGCAAAAGGTACCTAAAATTCCCAAGCTTTGAAATTCACAGAGTGCAGACAAAGTCATTACTGTGCCTGAAACAAAACCGAAAGCAGAGCATCTCCTGAGTTCTTAAGTCTTCATTGCAATTGAATCCAAATACTGTGGTCTGGACCATCTGTCTTACAGCTGATAACTGTGGCAGACCTGAGCAAAGGTCCTTGCACAGTCTTGCACAAGGGGGGGTGTGCAAGGGGGGGGTGAGGCTTGAATTTTCTTTTACAATTTACCTAAAAGGGAGACTGCGACACGCTTGAGGTGGCTGACAGTTTTGTTCCTGCCTTCAGAACAAAGCAGGTTCTCTTTCTATTGGCATGTGTTTCTGCTGTTGCTGACCTAAAACTGACATGTTTTATTTTAGTCTACTTAAGCTCTAGAGTTTAACATCTGCCAAATTCTTAGCGTAAATGAAACACTGAGTGGATTTCAAAAAACAAGAGACAAATACTATATTTTTAGAAAACAGTTTTTCACTCTGCCGCCTTATAAATACCTCGCTAGTTCCCAGAAGGTGGATTCTTTATCTTGTTATCATAAGATTACTTTTAACTCCATTTGATATGTAGGGAGAAAAACAATTGTATAACTTTACTTCCTTGAGTCAATGCTGCATCGGTGCAGGCGCTATCACAAAAGAGTTATGAACACAAAGTATAATGGTTCCAAGTTAGTAGGAATGTGTCATTTAAGGCTGCATTTTCTAATTTCGTTATATTACTGAGCATAAACACGAAAGGAAAAAACATGTTACAAGGCTAGTAAATGTTTATATTCTACTATATGTTCCACTGTCATGAAAGAATCTCCATATTCAAAATAGCACATGTTTTTGGAGCAGAGCTAGAAGGTAAACAAAATGACTCCAAGATCTCAACATAGACAAATTGACAAATACAAAGCTTGCAGAAAAGTAGAATTTTTAGTATGTCTCTATCCTAGATGAAATACTTATCATCATCTTTCATTCTCAGGTCTTTATGTAAGTGCTTGCTTAGAGGTGGGTTCCATATAGCATGTGAGAGGAAGGAAGGCTAATATACTATTTTCTGCTACGCTGTGATCAAGAAAACAAAATCTTACATAGCCAAGAGGGTTTATTTAGTGAAGTCAGTGCAATATTCTTAATGTAGACAAGGCTTTCTTGTCCTCTAAAGAAATCCTTACATTTCTCAGACTGCCAGTGAAATTTTCTAAATCCATTGTGACTAATGACATGCTTGCGGCAGAAAGCCTAAAACAGTATCTCTGAGTCCTTGTCTATCTCTAGGGCATTAACTTGCATAAACACAGATGATAGATTAAATATTAACAATGTTAACTACTTCACTGATAGAGAAGGAAGATTGACAAACCCACAGTGGTATTCCCTGTGGAAGGACCTCATTCTGTGAAGAACAGTGTTACATTTTCCCACTCTTCAGGCCAGATTGCGGAACTGGTGGGCTTTGCTGTTGCCCTCTTTTCTCTGTTAAGAGTACCACAGGAACTTCTGGGTTTTCTGCTCACCTCGATGATAGTTTAGGAAGTCATATTCTCTTGTTCCAGGCCTCAGAAACTATCTATCACAGGGAACTTCTCACAACCTTTGGACAGAAGTAGAGTGGGGGGAGTAAGGTGGAACAGTAACTCAAGCATTTTACAGGAAAACACAGAAGAACAGAGGTAAACTAGATTAATTTGCACTACTTCCTGCATATAAGTGCTTTGTTTTAGTTTTCTCCCTGGGAAATCTTCCATGAATTCCTTCTTTTTCTGAGGGGAGGGGAGGGCGAGGCGAGGCGGTCGAAATCTGATAGACAAAGGAGTGAAAACTGTAAATAATATTGTTCATGATTACTAGTACATTGAGGGAGAGATTCCAAATTTGCCAGAGCCTAAGCCATCTCCTAGGACCCAAGGGCTCTAGAATACTTTCTCCCTCATTTGCACCACAATCTCTTCCAAGGATTTTGTTCTTTCTAATTCCCTGTACTTACTTTTCTTTTTCCATTTCCTAAGTCAAAACAAAGTAAATCCACCCATTCTGGCTGCAGAGACTAAGTACATTAACCCTATCACTCTGAAACACCTTTTTTCCAGTGGCCTAATGACTCTGTACCTTAAGCTCATACTTTAAATCTGCTATAGGACAATATTTTAGTTGGAGAATATTTGAAAGCAAAAAAGGGAAGGTAGGTTTGTTTTGCCTCAAAAAGTGTGAAAAAGCCAAAAGGACAAAGGTGTCAATTCTGAACCAGTAGTCATTGATAAAATCAAATCTCACAAATTTAAAAAAACAAAAAAGCACAATAAATTGTGAGGGACTGGATAAATTTATTCAAGCTATGAACCCATTTTTTATTGTGTCTAAATGCACTATTTATTTTTAAAGTTGACTTTAAAAACAAATTCCAGGAGAATGTATGGATCCTTGCTCTATTTATTTTTAAAGTCTACTTTAAAAACAAATTCAAGGAAAATGTCTGGTTCCTGGCTTTTAAGGAACATATGAACCTTTCATCTCTAAATTGCTGCTTTACTGGTTTTAATTCTGTTCAGGTCAATAAATACTAAAAGTCATTACCAGTGGAATACCTCTTAGAAGAAATCTCTGAACCCTATTTAATGAACCCGAAATTCAGTCAGGGTTCAGCAACTTCTCAGACAAATCAGCAATGAAAGTGCCAGTGAGGGATATATTGCTTTCACTCAATCCCAAAATAAATTTGACAGTTTTCTTTGATTTTGGGGGTCCTCCAAGGTATAAATAGTCAAACCCAAACAGAAAAAATAAATCTTTTTATATCTAAAGCTGATGTCATTCCTATCTGCTCAACACAAAAGACTATAGATTTGTATTTTCCAGAGATCATAGATCATCATAGATCATAGAATGCTTAAGGTTGGAAGGGATCTCTAGATCAGATAACTTGAATTTGTAGCCAACTTTCTATTACCACAGATGACAAGACCACAATATACACTCAGAGCAAACGAAAACTCATAGTCTGAAGAAAAAGTACATAAGGTAATTATGAGCAGAGAGGTCCAAAAATCCTCTCAGATCCTTACAAAAGCATATATCCAACTTCAGATGTTCATCCTACTAACATTTCTATATATAGGAATTTATCCATACCCCCAAATTTAGTGGATACACAGAATGCAATACTTGCTGTCATTGTTTTGTTTTACACTATACATAGAAATTAAATTATTTTACAGTAGTCTGCCAAATTCCAGTCCAAAGTGAATTTTTCATTCACATTTAAAACCTTTAAAAGGGAAGCTGATAAAAAAGCAGCGACAGGCTCCTAACTGCAGTGATATTTTCTCTCTCTCTCATTTAATTACCATTTGACTACCTGGAGCATGTGTAGTGCCAATCCCACCAGGGTCATTCAGCTGACCAGTTTCATATAGAATTTTAGATTTGTTCACCATTACATATCACAAGACTGGAGACAGATCTATGGACATTAGGAAAGATCTATACAAGAAGGCACATTACATGCATCTGGCTCATTCTACACTAGTTCAGTCTCTTTTAAGGTAGACTCCATGGACCCTGAAGACCTCTGTCCCCTTCTACAGAGACTGTGGAAGAAAACTAAGAAAAGCAAATCTGTTGTTACTAGGACTAAAAGGTCTATGTAAGGCCTGATACCTACCTCAGAAAATGCTTTGAGGTCTATGGATCAAAACAAACTGAAAATGTGCTTTGGAGTCTCTTATAAATCTTGACGCTGGTGTCTACAGAGTCCACTAGCCTGCACAGACTGCTGCTGCTGAAATGCTGCCCAGCTGCTGACTCTTTCCAAGCTTCTGATCCATGGGAAATTAAATATACTATATATAATTACATATATGTGTATATATGCATGTGAGAAATTATATATGTAAGTGTATATGCATATATACATATATACTGTATGTGTGCACACACATATATGAATATATATATGTTCATCTTTTCAACAAGGAAAAAGAAAAGAAAAAGGAAAAATCATAACAGTGTAAGAGGAGGGAAACTGTCTATTTCTTTCCTTGATATCCATTCTCTAATCTTACTGACTCAACTGCTAAACATTTTGATCATTTCCTATTGACATAACACCTTCCATTTCTTTAAGCAGCTCCATTTCTGTCTCTCATTCCAGGCCAGAAGTTCAGGGTAGGTTATTCTTCTAGTCATCACCCTTCTTTGTCTTTCTGTCACCTTCTGCATCAAGTTCAAAATCCTCAGCCCCAAGGCACAAGTAACAATTTGCTAAGATCCAAATTCTCATTCCCTCGTTTTCAGTGTACATCACATTTCCCTCATAAAAGAATGAAACCAAACAAACCAAACAAACAAAAATCAGTTCTTCTGTTTCTGCTTTACTTATTCCCCTGGTAATTTTCATTTTTATACCCATTCCTTTCTTCTTCATTCTGTAGCATTCTCAAGACTTTTACGGAGGCTCCTAGAAATGTACCTGTGATGGAAATTTACCTGGCCTTCATTGCAAGGTCCTTGTGAAACTACCACAAGTGCTGGGAACACCTCATCGCTGCTAACAAGAGGTACTGTAAGGAGATACACACACTCTGCAATGCAATATGTTCTTAACATGTTTGTATTTTAGCACAGGATCCCACTCCTGTAGCAGGAATAGGAGATACCGTGACTCTGAACACTGCTCCACAAGATCCATAAAAAAGGAGCCTATCAGCGCCTCGCTCTTGGAGGAGTCCCGCCAAAGCAGGCCTGTCTGCATCGAGGGGCCTGCACACTGTGGGGCCTCCTTGGCCCCATGCTGCTTCCTTGCTGGTGACCACGGAAAATCTCTCCAGGGAGATGCTGCCAGATTCCTGCTCGCAAAGGTCCTTCTCAGGCCTCAGGCTTTTATGTCAAGGAGCAACCCCATCCTATACATGTCAAGAATGCAGTCTCTAGCTTCCTATTCTTATTGTTTTGTTTTGGTTTGCTTTTGGTTTTGTTCATTTCTTTCCTGAATTTTGGGCTCTGGTCTCAGTTCATTCTCTCCTTTGGCAACATTCTGTAGATAATGGAGTCTTTTCCAGCAGAGAAATGAAGTGGGTAGCAGCATTTCTCATGAACTATTCAAGCAAAGCAAAAGGGAAATGGCCACAACAAACACAGCGGGTATCTCCAAGACTCCCACACTCCTTATCCGGTTATCAGGAATAGATTGTGCAACATCAGCTGGTACTCTGCTGGCACTTCAGTTTTGGCTGTAAACAACTGGAGATATTTTAAAAACATGAGCCACTGTGAATGAGCATATATATGTGACTTGGCTATGGGCAAGTCAGTCAAAAACTGCAGGGTTTTACATATCACTATCAGTCCTATTAGAAAACTAAAGCCAAATGATATGTTTGGCATGTCTACTTGAGTTGCTTATTTGCCTTAATAAATCTGCAGAACCACTTGTTACCATAAACATTATCTACCTAGTCATACTGATGAATCATCTTTTCATCACAAAGCGCTACAATGATGAATGCACCTTCCATTCTAAATGTTCAACATCTAAATATTTCCATCCTGGCTCACACTAATGCTGCATATAATCTTATATACAGTCTCCTGCAAAAGATATTCCCTTCATTATTTTCTTCAAATAGATGATTATGATGGGCTCTTCATTACTGCCAATTTGTGTTTTTAGCTGTTCATGGTTGCAGGTTTCATTGGAATCTTAGATGTTAGGGCCAGCAGATGGGCTGCAGATGGCATATCTGCTGCCCTGAATTTAATAGTTACCATTAAAGAAAATGTCATTCTAGTTTGCAGTAACATAGGAGTTTTGACTGTGATATCACAACTATCAGGATGCAGCCTAACAAAAATTGTTCTGCTGTAGCAAACTAGAAAAGCCCCATTTTAGTAAAACTTTAGATTAAAGCAAGAGCCTCCCTCGGAATCTTTTGCCACTGTTGCTTAAATAAAAGAGTTCATAATTCATTACATATCATATATACTATAGATTGCTACATCTTATCTGTCAAGTGTTGATGCTTGGTTTTTCCCATAAACCCACTGACACAAAGAGACAGCCAGCTGCAAGACCAACAGCCTGGGAGCTGAATAAAGAAAGGAGCATTTGCATTTCTCCAAAGAGAATGTTACCCCAAAATCCTCACCCTGTAAATCAGCACCACAGTAATTTGGGAGAGAAAAGAAAACGGGGAAAAAACTTTTTTTTTTTTTTAATTTTAACTGTGCTGTGAAACAGTCTCATCAAGAATTCTAAACCACTTTCAGAAATAAAGGAAAACCAAACTTTAATCCCTTGTTTCAGAGAGTAGTAAACTCACCTTTTCATCAACACAAATGCACAAGAGATCTCTGCTTCTGCTTGGAAACTGGTTATTTTATGATTCTTCCCTTTTAGGAATGATCATTCTGCACTGCACAGTGTTGGCTTTGCCACAATTCACTTTTCATGCTGGAAGCCTGTGTTCCAGCCTTAGCTTCATCGCCACAGGGCTCCCAGGTGTGGGAGGTAGGGAACAGTGCATGCTCAGTAAGCCCACAAGAGGTGCAGATACAATTCACAGCACCAGAGAAATCAAGACCTCCCACATGCATGTTGAATTCCCCTCTGCTCCTGATACAAAGGAGCAGACCCTTCTTTCGTATACCTCAGAGTTTCAAAAAAAAAAAAAAAAACCCACACCCTTCAGTTTCTTATTTTCAATTTCCAGCTTCTCTCAGATCAGGAAAAGGGCAATTCCCATCCACCTGTTAATGCTCTTTAATGTGCAATTTCATGTATTTAAAAAACTCCTAAAAACAATAAAGCAATCTAAATACACTAGAAACAATGCAAAACCACCACTACCAGCTGCGTGAGTGCATTGTGCAATGAACAGGGCCTGTTTGTGTTCCTGTCCTTCCGTGGGCACGTCCTGAGGTGCTCATGTGGTGCTCAGATGTGACTCCTCAGTACTGCACTTGCTAGAAGAGTGAAATGCTACCACATAAGAAGTATTTGCTCTCCCATAGAAGTTTCCTCCTCTGTTCTGGCAGGGTTGTCATGCTCTGCCACTGTAAATATGTCATGTAATCTTCAGATCTCTGATTTCCCTTTGTGAAATGCATTCATCAGAAACAGAAGCCTATACACTGTAATACTTACATGGTGCATGTCTCTTCCTCTACAGACTTTAAACCATGTTATACACTTCAGTAACAAAGAAAATGCACAATGTGCTTTAAATGTCTCATGAATCAACTCAGTCCCCTCCCCCATACCGAGCAGGCCCTAGGCAAACCTCCCATAAAGGGAGAAATACAAAATTATAGAAAAGAAAAAGCTATCTAGCACCATATTTCCAAGAAAACTATTTCCAATGACAGTGCACTAAACAGTTAAAAGACATATCTGTCTGACTTAACATTTCACTTGCAAGTGGTCTGATATGATCGCCCTGGGCCTGCAATAAAGCCACTGTTGTTTGGCTTTAACTTAGGTGGGAAAGTTCCATTCAGAGATTCACCTGCTACCTAACTAGGTCTTGCTTTTCATCCAGTTTTCCTGCTGGACTAAGCAAAGAGCAGTGGGCTTTACCTATCATGTGTGTGTTACCCGGGAGCCCGTATCTCTATCCCATGAGAAACCAGAACGCCACAGGTTTCTCTGCCTGCTGCAGGATTCTGCTAACCTACAGGTCCCAGACCCTAGAATCACAGAATCATAGAATACTTAAGGTTGGAAGGGACATCTAGAGGTCATCCTGTCCAACCCTCCTGCACACGCAGGGTCACCTAGAGCACGTGGCACAGGACTGTGTCCAAGCGGGTTTTGAAGATCTCCAGAGAAGGAGACTCCACAATCTCTGTGGGAAGCCTGTTCCAGTGCTCTGTCACCCTCACTGTTAAGAAATATTTCCTTAAGCTCCACGATAAAACACTTATGCATGTGTTTCACAGGCCTCATGCAATTCTTTGTCCTCTCCGCTGTTTCTGAATCCTTGTTTCAGAGAGGTTGATCGTGATAAAGAGAACAAGATCAGTACAAGGCTATATAGTGAAAACCTGGGAAAACCCACATCAGAGGCAGTTAGGTGCCAGACGTTGCCAATCCAAATCATCAGCAAAACCAGCTAGAAGTGAGAGCGCTCAACACTCTCCTGGGACCAAGCCAGCTAAGAATCTATAGCTTCAGACTCTCTATGACCTGGCAAAACATCAGCGTAAGGGTAAAAGAGCTCTGTTATTACTTTATTTGTTAAAATCTTATCTTTGTGTTTTTAACAGTTGCATATACATGTATAACATACAAACATTTTGCGTAAGTAAATCTAGAGCATATTTGAAAATAACATTTATGAACAGAAAAAGAAAGAAAAGTTTTCTATCAAGAATTACAGCAATTTTATTCCTCTGGATGGTCTCTGTTTATTAAATCACAGGCAGTGGTGACATAGTGGAATGAATTATACAAATGTATACACAATCTTCACATTTAAACTGATTGTTATGTTTTAATGAGAGCTGAAGGAATCATAATTAGCAGGTTTTCAGTCTTACAGAGGAGTAGCAAGGATCTCTGTCTTCTCTCGAGATTCAGATTTCAGTTATTTTCATTCTTCTTTTGATATATCTTTTTTTTTGCATAAACGTGTATACAGTAGACCTTCAGTATATTTAAAATCCCTATTTACCATTATTATGTGGCAAGCTTGAAGAACAGTGTCAAGCAGAGTGAAGCAAAACTTTGTTTGATGCCTTTTGTGCTGCCAGTAACGACCTGGAAACTGCTAGTGCAGCCATGTGCAGTTGTTCAAGTTAGGCCCACAGGTCAGAACTTATTTCAGCAAAACAAACAAAATAATAGCCAAAACCAAGAGTTCCCTCCTTGTTCTTTCAGTAATGTCCATTAGGTCTTTAAATCTCATCCAGCATAGGCAGAAGGGTTCAGACCAGTATCTTATGTTGCTAGTTACTCACAGACACTTCAGTATAAAGACATGTTTAAGAAGAAAATCTGTACAATAATTCCCACACCTTCATATTTTCATTACAAGACCAGGCCATTCATGCTCTCTGTAAACAATGTAATGTTTACCAAAGGAACACGAATACAAGAATCTTTCCCTGAGAAATGTTCAACATGCTACATGTCCAGCTAGTGGTAATTCCATTTTACACCAGCAAGTATCACACTTCATGCCAGTCTTTAAGTTTTGCCTGAATGCTTTGCTAGCCTACACTAAGAAATACTCATTTCTCAGGGCCCGCTTTTGCCTGCAGGGACTGTCTGTTACTTCCATTAACTTCCACAGAAGTTACGTCTTTGCCCATAAAACCAGTTCTGGATGTTGGTTGTTTTGCTAGTGGTTTCCTCTAAACATGTAAAATCTAGTGCTATTACTTTTTGGGTTAGAGTTCTTAGTCAGTCTATACATTCACTTCCAAATGACTGTCAAAAGACAGCAGGAACAGCAAACTAAATAGATTTAGTAATATATTTCAGAAAGTGGCACGTTTTCCCAGGAATAATTTCCAGAAGCTCAGGAGCAAGACAAGAGCGTAGCACAGTTCCTCATCACCTGTGTCTAGACATGCATTTTCTTAAACAGCAGGGTTTGTATGACTAGGTTTGTATGTTTTTGTTGTTGTTGTTATTTTTGAGTTTTTTTGCAGTTGATTTTTGCAGAAATAGCATCCTTTGCTAGACTAACTAACACTGCTTAAAAAGAAAGATGGATTTTATAATGCCTACAGGTGCCAAAACACTGGGACAACACAGAGGACATGCTGCAGGAAAACAGAACTATGCTGTGAATGATGGGGATGAACCTTTTCTCTCCTTTTTCAAACAGTGTAAATTCACTGACTTTGAAGAAAATGCTCCAAGGTAGCATTAAGGTAAGTGGGAAACTGTCTTCGAGGTCTAATCCTCTTGCCTCTTGGGTATTAGCTGCTCCTAAGCAGCTGTAAAACACAGCTCCTGGTGACTGCGAGTGAAAGAAAAAGGAGGACTGGCACCATTTCAGTGCTTTACACACAGGGACAATGTCCTAGACAAGCTACAAGGCAGGTGAAGTAGCCAGTTTTCATGATGGAAACATCAGTCTCTGCTGCACGGAGCTGGGGAATAAGCAGGGAGACAGACAGATGATATGAGAAATATCTGAGAACTGGAGAAGTAGGCTGTGTCTCTCTCTCCAGCATCCTCTTATCGCAGTAGTAAAAATTGCTGGGATCATAGAATCATAGATTGCTTAAGGCTGGAAGGGACCTCTAGAGGTCATCTAGTCCAACCTGTCCCTGCACACACAGGGTCACCTAGCGCACGTGGCACAGGGCTGCGGGAGTTGTGGAAAGCAGGAAAGAGTTTTCAGCAAGGCAACCATTACCAGTAGAGGAGGCATCACACATTTGGCCCCATCACATGCTAGATGGATGCTACTCATTTGTTAGCAAGCCATGTTCTGCTGCATTTCAGACAAGATATGCGAGCAGTCTGGTAGGCAGGAGAACCAAGTGCTAAGCGGCTGGAAGAACGGGTGGCTATACTGCCCCTTTCCTTCACTTCCTCACCACATGGGCTTTGGGGGGCTGTAGCCAGAGCCAACTCCTGCATGACCATCCACAAAGCAGCACCTTCAAAAATTCAAACTGATCCATAAGAAAAATGACCCTTTCTTCACTACTTTGAGCCACGCTGTGCCCTTCACCTAACAGCTATATGAATCACAACAGCTGAAGAGTCACATTAAATGGCAAGCTGTGGCAGTTAGTTACTCTTCACCTTGCCAAAAGGGAAAAAAAATCTTTGAATAATTCCTTGACCAACTGACCAGTGTTCCAGCTCTCTCTTTTCCCTTCGCCATGTCTGAGGAAGGAAAGAGGACCCTCTCACACCTTCTCAGCAGCAAACCCTACTTGCAATCTGCATTGACTTGACTTTAGTAATATTGCCCTGCTGAGACAAGAACGATGATCAGCACAACAGCACCATTAAAATTGTTATAGGCTTCATAAAAACAATCACATTGGCTATAAAACGGTAGGTGATCATGACTGCTGCACCACTCTCATCATAACTTAGCTTGACTTGTCTGGATAGAGAAACAAATTATAGATAATTCCCTTTTCTTTCCCCCATTACTGTGCAAAATGATACAGTGTCCCAATTCCCTGCTAGACCTTTGTCGCTATAAAGACAGAACAATGATTTTTAAAAGATAGAGATGAGATTTGGGTTTGGAAAATGTCTGCATAGCATTACAAGGTTTGTTAAAAAGCAGAACTAAGTAATACCCAGCATATTTTTTAAAGGTTATGAGAATCAGCAATGACTCTCTGGATAGCTCAGCTCTAAGTGTGACCATGGATCAAGCAGCTCTGACTCAGACTCACCATGTTCACTTCTTGCCTAGAAGAGACTCCCTCTGTGTAGAATCACCAATAGTTCACAATCAGGTCCTAAACACAGGCTATCTAAAAGACTTACGGTGACAGATAACCAGCATCTTAATGCTCTCTCATGCTATACAGTCCTTTTCAGCTCATAAGGCATTAGATCTCGGCGCTAAGAAGATCTGCCGTTCAAGCAAGACTGCCTGCAGTGAGAACTGAGTGATGTTGTCACTCAGCGGAGCGAGCGCTCCCTTCAGAGGGATGCAAGGCTCTTCGGCAAGGGTTACTCAGGAGAAACAATCTGTCTGTGCCACAGTCAGGGCTGTGGAAATAACTATTTTTTCCAGAACGGCTTTCCAGTTGGAAAAGAGAGACAACCAAGCAGCACAGTTTAGTCTTTATCAAATCTGATTTCTTTTCCTTGCTGAAATTAAAAGATCAGAAAATAATAATAATCATAATAATGTGTATTAAATGGAACATTCCTAGAGGACTAAACATGCTGATTTGGATGAATGATGTAAAAGGCAAAGGAGGCACAGTTTGCAAAATAAACGAAAATGCTTCTCTTTCCTGTCCACAGTAAAGATTTTGGCTCAAATTCTTCTCTTGCCCAAGAAGACACATGAGTGAAAAATCCTATTGCTCAGACTGCATGTTAGCTATCAGGCTACAGCCTGGAGGAGAAAAAGGGGAAGAAAGGAAGAGAAATGAGCATTGATCCTCCTTTCTTACACTGTTCTACTTCATTCAAGCAATTTAATAACCATTGGATCAGTGATGACTAGTGAGGTTCCCCAATCCCATGCACTCCTCATTCCTAGTTAAAACAACTTTTTCATGTTATTTTTTTTTCCTAAAACATACAGAAAATGAGCAATTTCTCCATCTCTCCATGTCTAGTCACTTTCTAGTCACTTTGAGTTACCTCAAACCTCAAATGTTAAAGCTCTATTCCTTCAACAAGCCCATGTGATGAATCCCAAGTACACAAGAAGATGGTTAAAGATGTGCTATGATATGGGGAAAGATAACTATCCAGAAATAGAAAATTTATGGGTAATATATAATCTATAGCAGAGGAAGAAATATAACCCAAGTACCTGTGGCTGACATAAAGGCTAAGGTTCCTTTTTTGCCTGTCTACATTCTCTGTGTATGAAGTGAAGCACTTCTTTTAAATCAAGAGATAATCATAAAGCTCACAGATGGAGGGAAACAACAATAATAGGCTTTAGGACTTTCTAAAACAGCTATTCTGCTTAAAATAATTTGGGTATAAGGTTCACATGTCCTGAACTAAGGGACTTTGATACCAAGTTTTATCTTTTTGGGAAGTAGCAAGTCAGTCATGGCTTTCAAATGACCAAAAGTTCCAGCATCTGGCCCTGAAGGTTCACAAGACAGTAAATCTTAGACCTGTCACTGATTCAGGACTGAATATTTTCAGTCCTAGGCCTTGGGGAGGGAGAAACTGGACATGTTAATATCATTGTGAATGGTGCTATAGGAGAAGCCAGATAAAAGTGAAATTCCACACTTTTCAGAAACATGTTTGCAGTCAGGTTTTTAAATTGTGATTTATTACAACGGTGTCCATTTGAGAGAGGTGCATCTTTGATACAGATGTGTTAGTAAAGATGTTCATAAGCTAACAGAGCTTATTAGATGTCCATATAACTGCCTATTATATGGCTGGTGTGCGATGACAGTGATTTTAAACTCATGTTATTTTGGGGCTAATATAAGCAACATTAAAATATGTTTTCAAAACAAACTAAGAAAGTCTAGGAAACAGTGTTTAACACTATTTACTACACATATAGTTTTACAGTATACAGCCTCCGAGTTTGGTTTAAAATATTACCATGTGATTTAAAATGTTATCATATTTGCAGAACTGAGGTGGATAAGTCTTCCCAAGAAGAGATGTTTTAACATGATTTGCTGTATTCTTTTACAGAATGAGTTCTTTGTAATAGTGATTTCACAGTTTGCTGCCCCTGTATTGATCCTCCCTAAACGTACACTGAATTCTTAAATGTAAAAATCTGCTACACCCTTCCATACCTTTTTTTGGTGATACACAATATAAAGACAACTTTGCAGAAAACACAACAGCACAGGGCAAAAGAGGGGAAAAATGAAGCAATTATAAGTGTTCAAAACTAGAAGATTTTGAAAACTACAAGCTCAGCACAGCTCAAACCTCTGGAACATGGACTAGCACCCAGGCACCACGAATCTGACTGAAAAAAAAACAGAAAATATCTAAAAATCATGATTTGTCTGGATTTGGAGGAGTGTTTCTCAAAGGCGTCTCTTTCAGATGTTTTGAAGAAAAAAAAAGTCATTTTTGTTCTGAATTAGAATTAATAACATTCTGAAAGACTAATGTTTTTCAAATTCTAGAATCACAGTTTTCCAGCCTACTTTTTCCAGCCTTTTACGAATGCCTGAAAATTGAGAAGACCAAAGATCTGCATTTTCTCTCTCATCTCACCTTCTCTTAAAACAACTAAACGTTTGTGAAACACTCTGCCTGAACAACAACAAAAAGAGTTCAATCAAAAAAATTCCCCTTGCTCATCCTGCAAGGTACAACCGGCAGAGTATATCTGAAGTCATCTAAGCCACAGAGCTAACGCCCGTTTATAACAGATGGCATCCTGCCCCAAGGCATGCCATTTTTCAAAGACTGCTTTTGACGTTGTGTGTAACTCAGCAGGAGCTCCAGCATGAGCAGGAACATCCCAGCTCATATATAATGACTCTGGAAGCTTTTCTGTCCAGCCTAGCGGTAATAATTACAGTAGCAGAGGATGCGAGTGAGTCCCAGCTGCAATTTAGCATCCTGTCGCAATGAAACTCATTGTCATCTGACCTCTTTTTCTTCTTTATTTTTTTAACATATTTACTAAAAAAGGCTAATATCTGGGGTGCTGTACTGCCCTCACATCCTGGGAACGTTGGTCCACTGCACAACACACCATGTGGTCAGATCCTTGCTCTTCTGCTGTGAGCGTGTGTGCGTGAGTGTCTAGAAATGGGTTATGTACCCATTATAATCATCTAGGCAGGGCTGAATATGTATTACCACTTCAATTTGGCTACAGTTGTCCTGGGATCTAGAGCAGGTTCTCTATATGGCACTGCTGAAAGCCACATAAACCCTAGGGCACTGCTAGACCTAGCTCTGCACACTGTAGGCATGGCCTAAAAGCCAGGTGAACGATCCCCCTCATCCTGCTGTTATACTGAAAGACACCTGAAGCTTCTGAAGTTAAACAAAGCAAACACATATTTGGTTCACATGAAATCTGTGCAGTTTTAATGTAAAAAAATCAGCTCTGATAAAGATTTTTCTCCTCCCTTCTTCCCCCAATTTGGCTGTTTATTTCTGAGTCTCCTTTCAATAGAGAACTATAACTGGCACATCACCACCCACAGAGTCTCTCTAATGGTCCAGGGGAAAGTTAATCACACAGTACCATCATATAAATCACAGCAGCTGCTCTGTGACTTACTGAGCCCTCGTGAGAGCCCGAGCTTGAGCTCTGAATTCTTTTTATTTGGCAATGGGATTCTTTTCATTCCTCTTTTTATCTGTTGAATCAGTCTGAAGCATAATAATGTCCTGTAAAAATACCTTCAGTGATGTAAGATCTCCAGGCCGTGCACTGGGACAAGTTCTTCTACGGCTTCCCCTGCTATGACTTGCTCTGCTTAGTCTAGGGTGTCTCAGAAGATGACTGTGTATGTAAATGGACTCCCCTATCATGGCAGCATGGCACCTTAGAGGGTTAAAGTCTTTGCTGCTCTTTCCCCCACCAATATTTTAACTTAAATTAATCGATTTCTGGGAATAAATCCTATTCAAAATAAACATGAGAACAGGCTCAAAAATACTACTCATTGCTCTCTGCTTACGCACGCCTGAAATGTTGCTTTGTTGTAATACACAATAAATATAAAAGGAAATCAAGCTCTGAAACAGCACCAGATAAGCAGAAGGGCTATTTTTCCCTTTCCCAGGAGGCTATTGTTGTCACCAAGCCGTGCTAAATCAGGAGAGTAATGGTACTCAGAAACCAATAGATCCTGCACTTCAAAAGTGCCCATCCCTCAGAGCACCCACAACATCCTCTAAATACATTGAGGAAAGAGGGCTCAGCTCTTCTCAAGATAAAGCAATGAAAGCATTAACCCAACAAAAAGAAAATATACAGTACGGAATGACAGAAAAGAAAAATTCTCCCTTAGAAATCTTTTTGTGGCATCAGACACTATAAGAGTTTTATGCTATTTATGTGATAATAAACCAGAAGTAACTTCACAGAGTTACTGTGATTCAGCTCCTCCCTTACTCCTACTTTTTATGTGAGCCAAGTGGAAGCTTTAGTTGAAAAACTTAGGGCATAAATTTAAGTAACTCTGCCTTATCATCTCTATTTATAGCAGCTACCTCTGAAAACTAAAATCTTTCCTAAGATTTGTTCAGATATGTAATTAATGTTGCAAGTATTCAGAAATTTATCAAAATATAATAAACATGAGTACAATAACCATAGAAAAATATTTAAAGGATGAATTGAAACACATATTTGATTAATTTTAGCTTGTAGCTGGAAGACATAGTAAACAGTATCAGCTTGTGTTAGGCTGGGCTTGTGTTATCATGGGTTTCTGCAGTATCTGTCCTAGATTTCAATGGATTTTAAGTCTTATATTTGTAAATTTGGGAGACTAAGTTAAAAATAATTCTTTAGAGAAAGTCACTTTTTCTTCATGTCTGAAATGGAGAGCTAATATGACTGCCTACTATGACAGGCATTTGTAGGAAAGAATACAGAACATAAGTTTTTGGAATGAGTTCATCCACTGAAGATCATTTTAGCAGTCTAGCTTTCTAGCAGTCTAGCTTTCATTATGATCTTGGTTTGTATTTAGCTCTCCCAGTTGGCTGGTTGAGACACAAAGCAGTAAGGTGGTATCTCTCAAGATCACTAAATAGAATCTGAAATTTCTGTCTTTCCTTAGCTTCAGCATTGAATTGCTCTTGTTCTCTATGAAAAGACTTTTCATCAGGGTCCAATTCTAAGCTTGTGTGAGAATATCAATCCAAAATCAAAACTCTCAGACCAATAAATACAAAGCACTAACATTTCTCCCTCCTGTGAAATTTCCATAGTAAAAAAGTACTCTGAAATTGAGACTTAAAAGCAACAAACAAACAAACAAAACACCCAAATCTTACCAATTCAAATGAACAAGATTTACTTAATCTTTCTTTCTCCCTCTCTCTTTCTTGTTTTCCTTCAAAGGGGAGAAAATAATTCCGCTTTAGTGCCTGATGCAGTATTTTATGAAACAGTGCTGAATTTTAAAACATGAAATGAGATAGTACTACGTGTAAGAGGAAGCAGGCATAAAGAAGGCCATTCAGGTGGTTAAAAGACACAGGGCCAAAGCTGGCAGAGATAGGTAATATATTTTATGAGAATAGTTGGTATGCTTGGGAAAAAAGCACATTTTCAGGCTCTGAGTCCCATAAGCAAGAGTTAGTGTAGCATGTGAGAAATAAGCAGTGCAAGTAATGTGGGTGAAGCTGGCAGGAAAAAAGAGATTCCTCTGTCAGCGAGTAAGAAAGATCACTGTATTCTAGGAGAAAAAATATACAGAGACCTATGTTGTAGGCAAAGACTGAATCTATTCCTGACATATCAGCTTCTGAACATGATCTAATTGGTACACAGCACACGTATGGTTCACTGGTGGTTTCTAAAAGGACAAGCACAGACAGGGGCCACTGGGAGTCATCCTGCTGCGGTGCTGGGACATTTCTGAGTCTCCTCAGTTGCCTGTCCATAGCCATACACCAGGGGACTGTTTTGTGCCTTCCAAAGTTAAGTTTGGTCATGAGTAAAACATGCCAATGTTGTTTTGGTGCTTGACAGGAAACAGGCTCCTCATCCTTGTCCAGATGAGGCAGCCTGGTTTGCCAAAACACTTCCCAGTCCAGCATTTCCACACTGTTCCTGAATGCACTGGGTTGGGCACATTTACTGCTTTCAGGGGGAGATAGAGCAGCCCAGCTTTCCACCTACTCTTAGGCTTAAGGATGAGCCAAAGCTACATTTTCCATAATAAAACTTGAACTCAGGCTTTTATGAACTTTAAAAACCATGGGGTACAAGCAAGCAAAATGCAAAGCACAATTCTCGCCAAAATCAAAAAACAGTTAGTTTTCTTGCAGAATAGCATCTCTTACCCAGACCACCAAACACATCTTGGATATTAGCACTAGGAATTCAACATTCACAGCAAAATCAGTTTGACAAAGTTCTGAATGTAATGCTGCCTTAAAATGCACTCTCCATCTCTGGGCCCTTTCCAAGCTACCAGAATATAACTTATCCTAAGATTGTTTTGTTTTGTTTTTCCCTTAATACAGCAGATGCAGCCTGGATCACCTGCCACTGCATTAACCTTGGGCATAGATAGAGATGCTATTGGTGACTTCTTCTGGAGACAAGTGCTTGGGAACCTCAAAGTGATTTCGTATCCCTAATCACTCCTGCTCAGTCAGGGGATGTGAGAAGTAACTCAGTAACAGCGAGATGACGTTGGAGCTGAAGACTATTTTTCCTTCATCCTTATTCAGCCTGCTGGCTGCTTGATTGCTACCCTGTGTTAACATTTCCGCTTACACAGGATACCTCTAAAAAACTGGACAAGACATAACAATACAAGCAGTATGTGAGAATATGTTTTCTAATATTTTTACCTGACTTCTAGGAGGACTGCACCTTATTTATTATTAACACCGATGGCAGATTTGGTAGCGAGATACTTTGCCTAGACATATTTATGAAAGCACATATATTTTCATTACTTTCCTTCTAGTGTAGGAGGTAGCAGAAAGTTGTAACATATCTTTATGTTGTGAATCTGTGGACCACCATAAGAGGCCCTTAAATATTTGTGAGGAATGATCTGAAGACAGAAAGATTCAGCCTTGCAGAAAGGTTATGGATTTGACTTTGCTGGCCCTGTGAAATACTGGGTTCCTGTGAAGCTAGTGTCACATAAACCATAATGGCCTTTCTTGTTTAACAGTTGATATTTTAATTAGGACAGAATTTAATTTACAAGCTGGAACTGAAAGGAGGAATTAGCTAATAATGTATGATTAAATAATAGTAAGCAAGGTCACTGCTTGACTAAATATTCAGTAATCAGTGATTAGATTTTGTTGGTTGAACTCTTTAAAGGACCTGATTGGAGATGACCTCTTTCTTTCAGATTAAATGTCTGTTTGGGCTGAGCTATTATTGATCAAGAAGCTGACCTTACTGACAACACTGGTGTTCCTACATTGCTAATCTCTTTGCATACTGTATGCCAAGAGTCACTGAAAAACTTTAAAGAGATTCAATCAAGCTGACATTTGCTTGGTTAATTAAGAAAGCACCTACTCTCTCTACTTTCCCAAAGAAACCATTTCTAGCATTCAATGAAAGAGCAGGCAGTGAAAAAAAAAAAAGACTGCACAAGTATTCCTTTCTATGGGGCAAGTCTTATTCTATTTCCCCATACAGGAGGAATGAAGTTTTCCTTCCCCTTCCATGAGTCGGGGAGGAGTTTGATGAAAAATGGGGAGTTTTAACCTCTTTACATGCTGCAAGGCGAGCTTGAGAGATGGAGTGGGAGAGGTGCTTTGCCGGCTGTCAAGCACAATAGCAATGTCAGGAAGGCTTTTAGCTATCTTCACATTCCAACTACCTGTCACATAAGTACTTTATATAGCCAAGTGATAATGGGCCAAAAAAATTCTTTAGGGTAAAAGCCTATATTTTCTTCTTATATCTACCCATTTCCCAGAGGTTATACTGCTCTCAGGCTGCATGTTGCAACAGTCTGCAACTTCATAATGTGAAACTTTGCTGTAACTCTTACTCTAAAAGGTAAAATAATAATTCTTCTTTCTTGGAGAAAATGCCCAGCCACACACTATCTTCAGAAGAGTGTTTCCTTGTCTTCATTGTCTTCATGTCATGTCAATGGTCAGGTTCCCAGAAATCAGAATCTCTCTATCTCAGAAATCTCTTTTCAAGGACCAACAGGATTAATCTAGTTAGGGTTTAAGATATAAGATATACTTAAAACAAAATGGGTATACAAAATCTCAGCCACTTCTACAACACATGCACGGAGCTACCGTAAGGAACAACTTAAACTACCATAGAAGCCTGTTCACTCAGAGAACTTTCATGAACCATGCACAAATTCTGCCAATGTACATTCTGCTTCTTGTACACTGGTGTACTTCAGGAATACTAAATCTAACACTTGTGATAGCATAAAATTTTCATAACGGAACACAGGCTCTTTATCTATGGGATTTTTATACTGAAATCATCTGATACTGATACACGAGCATCTCTTTTGGAAATCTGCTGTCTGGACTATTCACCACTAAAACCAGAGAAATTTCATCATTGATGAAAATGCTTGGTTCAAACATGGATCCAGCCAACGATACTTCAGGCATCAACATAACTTGTTAGATCAGTCTCCTCTTTGGGTAACCAGAACTTTTAAGTTTAAGTGGTACTGTCTGAAGCAATTTTGAGGATGAAGTGCTTCAGCTGGTTGTTCTAGTCTACATGAAAGCACAGAGTGAACAAAATCACTCCTCAGAATCGCTCTCTGCTTTCCTTCACAGAGAGACCCTTCTTCTTTTTTTTTTTCCCCTCAGGGCTTTCTTCAAATCAAGTTTCAAACTTTCAAACTTTCTATCAGTGATAATCACACAAAAATATTCAAGGGCAGACTTGGATAAACAGAGTTTTAAGTGAAATTTAGAAGTTGGTCGTATAAAAAAAAATCCTTCTTATCTAGATGGTACACAGGATGTTTGGGTTTTTTTTATTCAAATTTAAATGAATAAATCCTTTTTTTTTTATAAAAGTTACTTTTTGCTTTTAGAAAAAGTTACTTGAAAAGCAGAACAGTTGCAAGAAATTGAAAACTTGAAAAGCAGAATAGTTCAGCTCACATTGTATTTCATGCCCACAGCTAGTTTACTACGAGAATCTGAATTAGATGAATTAGCTGTTTGACTGCTGTTTGTTTTGTATATTTCAAGATTTAGTCTTTATAAAAATTACTGAGAGGAGCTTACTTGCAACAGGAAGTCATAAAATAACATTTCTCTTTGAGACCTGAAGTAGAGCAACAAACTTGAAATTAATTTTTTCAGAAGTGAAATAATCAATACTTACAGCATGTACAGGATAAAACTCAGACACATATTTGCTGATGTAAATATAAAATATTCATGATGAATGGCATATGAATCAATGAAAGAAGAACAAGATATTTCAGATCTTTTTTTCTTTTTTAGCAGCATTATTCAGGATATAGCAGTTACTGGTTTTATTGCACAGCATAGTGTACTAGGTCATGACAACCTCTGTTTTAAAATACACATATCCTGGTTTAAGGCCATATCTGTAGAAGGCCAAATATGCTAATAGTTGCTTTTAATGTGACCAGTTTCTGTGAGAACAGAAACTCAACAAAAAGACACTCACAGAGCACTGCTTTTAAGTAGAGATTTACTAAGAGGCCAATGAGGAGTATAGTCCACCCATTAATTTTGCCTACTGCCTCGCACGTTCCCACTGGAAGATCTGGCAGGACATGTGTAGAGAGTCTTTCCGTGTATATCTGTGCAGATCCTGGCTGAATCCACCCTACCTCTTGCCAGAAGCCAGAATTGCTTGCCTGGGACTCATCTGTGTAAAACCAAAGGCACAGCACTTTCTCCAGGCAATGGCAGCCACAGTGATGATGGCATTATCTTCTCTTCTTGCTCATTTGGTGGCAGCAATTTCTAAACCAAAGTCTGTGTCTCATCACAAATAAGGATGGAAATTCTGAAAGGAAGATGCGACTTTCCTGACCAAGTTAGTATAGCAAAAATGAAGCAAATTTATAACAGAGGCATTGCTTCAAAAATCAAAATTCATAACAAATGCATTAAAATGAAATATTTACATTCTCCTCCTTTCTGGAAGATAAATTTTTAACCAATTCAATGACATTTTTATAAATGAAAATTTGTTCTTTGGAGGAAAAAAAAAAGTTATGGCTGAAAAATATCATCTGCATTTGCAATGCCCCCTCTTTTATATCTGTTCCTCATCCTGAGAACGCAGCAAAAGTGTAAAAAAAAGTGCACTGTGTGTCCTGTTTATCAGGTCTGTTTAGACAAAGGCGCTTAGGAGGAGTTACAGAGAAGTCTCGTTGCAGAGATCCTTTTGGCTCATGCCATCTCACACAGAATTAGCTTTTCTTTCCTCCTGGTGAAGAACCAGCTGTGCTAAACCAGTCTATGAGCTCCCAAGGAACCCCTGAGATGGCTCCTCGGGTAAATCTCTCTCACCACTTTTCCCTCCACTTAGCACCTCAGGAACAGAGCTTGCCATGGATGCTTTTTATTCATAAAAAATGTGCTCTAGGTGACCCTGCGTGTGCAGGGGGGTTGGACTAGATGACCTCTAGAGGTCCCTTCCAACCTTAAGCTATGATTCTACGATAACCTAAATACAGACACATACTCAGAGCTAGGACTATCTACTGTTGCTGTATAGGACTGAACAACAGCCTGTGCCTTATGTAAGGAACATAAAAGTAAATGCTATGCAACGGGAAAGTCTCATTAAAAGTCCGTGTTCAACAAGCAGGTGAATCCAAACACTTTCGCCTTGCACAAAATCAGAAGTAAAAGTTAGGCAACTTACTGGTGAATATTTGCTTTTTGCTTAATCCATCTCTGGCTAGTAATTCCTGAGAGATATGCATTTTTAAACAATAAAAAAGCTGCTTAAAATTAATAAGTATTGATTTGATTATTTTATTCCTTTGGGACTAACCTGGGTTTAATATGCCAATGCTCTGCTATGGCATTTATTTTTAGATATGCAAAAGACAGAACTTGTTGTTTTTAAAATGATGCTTCCTCTGGAACAACAAGATGTCTAATAAAAAGAGCTACACCATGCTCTCTGCAAGGGGTGAAGGTGAGAAGTCTGAAGAGACAGTCACTTCATAAATAGGAGGCAAGCTGGAACGTTCTCCTAATCTCCTAACTGGTAGGGCTTGCAAATGCAAGCAACAGGAAGAAGTTCAAACAAAGTTAACTCTCATAAAATAATAAAATTATACAGTGTGGAGGAATGCTAATGCTTTCAAATGCATCCACCTTTCCAGCTACCCTTGAACAAATAAGGAAGGCATCATGCAGGCAAGCATCTGGAGCCAGCTTCCCCATGCAGCCCCTTTATACTTCCCCCCTACTAGTTGGAATTGATTCTCCTGAGTTGCTACTGAATGTGAAGCTGTAAGTGTTAAAAACCAAAAGCACCCAAGCAACTTAAAAGGCATAGAAACCCCCTCTCTAGTCACCTTTGGAACTGGGAAAGAGCCCTGGAAAGGAGACGCTCCAATTCTACAGGAGACTCTAGAACAAAAAGGGAGGAAATCAAGTAAATGGTTAATTAGAACAGCTCTGTAGATCAGAGTGCTGTGAAGCTCATTTGCTATCCTATGCTAACCACGAGGAATAATATCATGGAGACTCAGACCTCCTGAGCTCTGGGGAATTGGCCCAATTTCAGCAAATTGCTCTAATCCCAATATTGTGATTCTTCTTGAGATTCACCCATTGCAGTGCACGTTGCTAAGCCTGGACACCTTTAGGCACTGCGTAAAGGCTGCTTTCAGTCCCGAGCAGATCAAATCGTAGCTCAAGGCAGGAAGCACTTAATATGGCAGGTTCAGGGGAAGGTAGTAGCCTGCTGAGCTAATGTAAAACACTTTAACAGCCTTTGCAGCAAAGGCTACTGGTCAGATGAAAGCATCCAAGAGACTGGATTTGAATCACACTGCCAGCTGAACCACACTGTGTGGTCAGGCATACATGTGTTTACAGAGACAGAGAATATGATGGGGTAAGGGGAAAAAGCTAATCTATAGCTACCTTCTTTGAATGTCTTACAAAGAGTACTATATCATCTTGCCAGGAAGGGAGGGGTAGAGAATTTTTTTTCCCAGGCAGCTCAAGAATATCAGAAAGATTCCTCTAAGTGCTACAGTTAACTCACAACCAGTCTGATATTAATTCCACATGGGGGATCAAGAAGACTAGGTTTACCTTCTCCTCCCTTTTTATGTTTCATAAGCCCTTTTAAAATAAGCTCTTACTGAAACATGCATTAACTATGGGAAGAGAAGCAGGGAAACCACAGCTGGATGTCAGATTGATTTATTTTCTTTCAGGGTTAGAAATTCATCATGGCCTATTGTGAAAGGTGTTTTCTAGTCATATGAGCTTTTGGTTTCTGACATCATCCAAGACTCTGTCAGCGTCTTAAGGGATGCTCTTAGCTAGATCTCAGGTTTCTCCCTCCTTTTATCTTCCTTCAGCTTTTCTTCTAGCTCTGCAGAAAGCAACACCTCTATTGACTTATAATAGAAGGAAATCTTTTAGCTCTTTTTCCTTATAAATTCCATTCAGATTTCTTATTCGAATAAGCTACACTAAGACAGGAAAGTGGTCAAGTGTTACTTAAAAGCCTTTTTTTTTTGTATCACTAAGAGAGACCTATGCAAGAATAAGATGGATCTATGTAATATAGGTTCTTCTAACAGAATGGATTAGTAGAAACAGGTATTTTTGTAGCAGCAACTGAAGGAAGTAGTGAGAAAAGGAAGGGACTGGGCTGATATCAAGATGTCAAGCCAAAAGGGGTTACACTTCCTGACATAGACTAAAAAAGAAAAAATATCTAGTGCCCTTCTGCATTAATGAGTGCTCCGTAGGAGGACAAAGATGTGGCATCAAGATGCTGCAAGCAGAAGGCTGAGAATGACAGTCCAGCTGAGAAAGCACCAGCCTAGTAACCCACAGTTTTGACAGCTGCAGCCCCGTAGACATGTCTGAGTTTCTCCCATAGCTGTTCTGTTGCTTGCTGACCTGTTTTTGTGAGGTTACAGCCATCTGCCGGCTGCTTTCCCACACTGCTGTCCCAACTTTTCCTCGCAGGAAGGAACGCAGCAACACAAAAAAAAAAGCCCAAGTATCTGGTGACCGTGAATATTTAGCAATTATGTCAGAAATTAGTTTGTTCGAGAGCTTCAGTCTTAATTCTTGTTGCATTCCAGTCTGGCTAGCCTGATAACAACAGTCCCTTTCCCAAGGCTGAGCCTCTTAATAAAATTAGGAGGCAGCTCTCATTGTGCTGTGACTTTTTGTCAAACTTCCCTGGTGTGTGTGTATATATTTAAGTCCTTGACAAATCTGGACTCCACTGGAGCAGTAAGAAAGCTAAAGTCAAATTAATCAGAATAGATTCCCTAGATGAGACAGTCATAGCTGCTGAGCAAACCTTTAGGGAGAAAAGTTGTCCTTGAAAAATATTTGATGAAGCTGCTATGCTAAGAAAGGGACTAAAGCCATGAATAAAACAGCCACAGAGAGCTCCCAGAGAGAACCCACAGGCTCAGTTTGTTAAGCAGAGAGGGGCAGGGGGGAAAAGGGAGAGCGAAGGAGGCCGATAGGAAGACTTTCATTATATACAGCAACTATAAACAAGGAAAACTAAACCAAAGAAATTTAGAGGTGCATCTAGAGGTCTCTCCCACCCAGTCGAGTAACTGGAAACAACGTCCTGCCCAGGGAACCCTTTGGGGAGGCATCCTCTTGGGTGGCCCTTGGGTAGGCATCAAGAAAGCAGTAAGGAAGATTCTTGCTAGTCATATTCCTAGCACTGGTTTATCTTGGGCTCTGCCTCCACCTCACATTTGGAAAGAGCAGCAGCGGTGCTTTCCAGGTCAGGATCCAGCCTGGGGACACTTGCTCCTCCCATGCTGACCAAGACTTCTGCTCACAGGCAGCGCAGTGAGGGGGGACTCTTGGACTGTTCAGAATCAGCATCGCAATCAGCTCACCTGCCTTTCCATGCGGCTCAGGCACACACCACATCTAACAAATATTTAGATAAAGGCAGTGTTCAAAAGAAAGCTTTCCAGGGGTTTCTTAAGTGAAATTTGATTTACGTAAAACCATGCTGAATAACTGCATATTACAGCATGTTTTTCTTCCTTGAGGAAATTCAAGAACTAAACACCTTATTACAAAGAATTCCCCTGGACCTAGAAGTGAAATATAAAACACCAGAAAAAAGTGCACTTCATGGCTGGGGGATGGTTGGAAGTAACCTGTTATTTAAGCAGTCAGTTTGCTCCCAGTCTGTCATTACAACATTTTGCACTTTAGCAGTAAAAAGTAATAGGCTTTATCAAGGGCATTTATCAGCCTTCTTGTCATGTAAGACAAATTATGTCTTCAGGGAAATATTATTTTTATATCATCATCATGGGTATTAACAATTTTGTTTTATTCAGGATCTGCCTTTAAAGTTAGCTCCAGTGTCTATGCACTTCTTTAGCATATTTCCTAAAGAAATGTTGGTCCTCACTTTTCCGAGTGCCATGGCAAAGACGGCAGTAGCATATAGGCATAGTCCTTCCTCGGGAAGCCTTCGTCTCTCAATGAAATAGGCTCCATCAGCTCCCACTGAGGCCAGTCAGATGCTGTCTCAGATTTCCTTGAGTACTATCCTTGAAGGATCCCTTAAACACCTGGGCAATTTGGTGTTACATGAAACTTGTCTTTCAGTAACCGAAGTGACTAATTTAGTAACAAGACAAACATTTTTACCTGATTAAGACCAGCCTTTTAGCCACATTTTCTCCATTAATCCCAGGTCTTCTGCTAAATAAAATTTTCATTTAATTCTTCACTATCAAAGTACCCTCATCATTGCTTTCTAAACAAGCAGCACACATACAGTTATATATTTTTTTTCTTTTGAAGAGAAAGCACTATGTAACTACATAAGTGCACACTAATATTATCAGATCAAAGCAGGAACAGGTTCATATTCATATCTGGATAGGAATACTATCAGATACAGCATATAAAATGTCTAACCCAAATATATTTATGATGACCCTTGATAAAGCAAAAAATTAACTATATGGAACTGTGCCCTCTGAGCCAGTACAATGATGTGTTGAACTGTGACAGGTCATCCTGCAGAGGAAGCATAAAAACAAAATTCTCATTAGTAATGAGCATGAAGTTTCTTGCAATTCCATTTTCATATGGGCAGAATCTGGTCAAAGTCTATTCAATCCAAATCTACTGCCATGTAATTTAATTCTGTTTGCTTTCCATTTATCTTCCAGTTTCATCTGCTTAGGAACGATATCTTCTCCATATCTCTTTATTGGCTGTGTTGCAAAGAAGGACTGTGCACTGCTAAGTAACAGCTTCATGTTACTCCAAAGGCTCGGGGTTTCAAGGGGGATTTTAAAGTGTTATTTCAGTGAAGTTATTCCCACATATGGGCTATAAAGTACTCTGAGATCCTAAGGGATGGAAGGTGCTATATAAATGCAAATTGTTGCTGTTGTTATGCATGAGCCATAGCCAGGTCTTAAACTAGACTGACTATGAAAAATGCTATTCCTCCTGACCTTTCCTTATGAGGATTAAAAAATCTCTAAACTGTGTGGACATAAAGACAAACTCCAGTTCAAAACCCCTAGAAGGTAATAGCTATACTCAAAGCAGATTTAAGGCAAAAAAATTTCTCTTGAGGCACCACTGATAAGATACTTGCCCCCCAGCCAAGGAATCTGGACTCCAATTTGGACCATGTACTAGACTACAGGACAACTGTGAGGAAATCTGTTCATCGATCCGTGCCTCTGTTCCTAACTCTCCTCCTCCCTCACCCACCATCTGTTTTATCTATCCATATGGTATGTGTCTATCTACACTGAAAACTGTCTCTTACTCACTGTTTGTACAGTACTTACTGAAATCTCATTCTCAGCATTCCCAAATGAACAAGATGGGCTAAGTCACTGCATCTGCATCAGATGCCTGGGAGAATGCATGCAAATTGCATGGTGCCAATGGGAGGAGAAAAGCGGAAAGTGGGACTACAGCCCACTCAAGGACTCAAGTAAATACACAGATGCTTTACGGTGCTATTTTGAGAATCGTGAACTAGCTCAGAAATAATTAACCAGGGCAGAACATGGTATTAATATAGATTTATTGCTTCAGGTGCATGCTAGATTGTTCAGAACCAGCCTGGGAATCACGACATGACTGCATTGTTCTTTGAAGCAAAGAAAACCAAGAAAAATAAGAAAAATAAGAAAAACATGAACTAAGAAAAAAAAAAGAATATAATGCAGGAAGAAGCCAAATATCTGCCTCCACTTATCACCTTGGAAGAATCTTCTTTTCAGACAGTCCTGCAAGTTTAGTGCTTTTAAGCATGAATTTCTAAGCACTAACAAAGGTAAAATTCTCCCCACTGAATGTGGGCAGATAATCTCCAGGAACCAGCTCAGGGAGGAATACAGTCACAGTCATCTTTCTGCATAGAATTCTGGGGTCAGAAATTTTGAAAGCCCAAACATCTTTGTGCTTCACAGCACCACTATGGTCTTTACTCCAGCAGTCCCCTGCACTGTTTATTCACACTCACTTGTGAAACCTGTTTGGTTTATTGCCTTCCCACTCTACCCAGGCAAATCAGGGGTAATCTGTTGATTTGGCTACTGGTGGTGGAAGCTGAATATGGTCATCAAGAGACACCAGAGTAATGTGGCAGACTTGCCTGCCAACTATTTCCTGGTCTCTAACTGTGATCAGAAATCATAGCTTTAGCCAGGTGTGATTAGAAATTGTAAAAAACAGGGCAAAATGATATCAGCAAGGCAGTGCTGAAACTGAATGACTGATCAGATTATAAAGGTGGTTATAAAAAGAATTTAGATTGTTTTTATGCAGCTTTTTTCTTTTTTACTGAAGGTACTTTCTTACACAAGAACACCTCCTTACCTCCTGCCCATTTTTTAAAAAATATGGGATGGTGCGAGCCATATAAAGAGAAAGCCCCTGAGAGCCAGTCTCAACCCAATTTAATTTTATGGAAGTCCATTTCAGAAGTCAGAAGGACTATGGGAAAGTGGATCTTGGTTCATTTTTGTCCATACCAAGAAAAACATTCCAATCAACAAAACAGTCCACTACACTGATTCAGCCTTTTCTGGACTACTCCTCCACAAGAAATTATGATGTGAAATGAATCCTGAAAAGGCTGTAGAAACTAGCCACTCCGTACTGCGAATAAATCTCTTTCATTCACAGCTTTTCTCCTCAGTATAGGCACAAAATGCCTCTCACTCTAAGGCTTACACAAAGATTACAAGTCAGATACTGTGATCTTGTGGTGCCCAACTCAGTTTAAATCTAGTCAGACTTTTTCTGCAGAAAAATAACTCCTCTGGAAGTTCAGAAGTGATACATTACATACAGTGAAAATGATTTTGACTAAGTGTAAGAGCTATCTGTAAGCCTATTTCTCCTTTTAAACATTGTCTGTTAAAATGATTTTCATTGGAAAGCCTAAGACATCAAAAAATATTGAGAGAATACATATGCCATTTTAATCAGAAACACCATCTTTTGGAATGTAATAAAGAAAAGCACACTTTACTCCAAACTCAGAAGCAGCTGCCTACTTGGGCAGTCTTCCAATGAGATCACTCTTCCATTCTTAACAAGAAGAAAAATCTAAGCCCCAGATGATACCTGGAAAAGCAGATCTACCTAAATTTACTAATCAAATAAATCGTAGTCCCTTTATTTATATCAATATATACATATAAGGGTGTTTAATTAAAATTTTGAGGTAGAATCTAGAGTAAGAACATTCTGAAAAGGAAAGTCATCCTCATCACCAAACCACACGTTGTTCTCTCAATTTCAGATAAGATGTGGTGCATCTAGTCAGAAAATGCATAAAACTGAGCTCAAAACATTTTTCATTAGAAATCTTTAAAAATGCTTCCTTTATAAATCTCTTTTCTGCTTTCCTATTCTCTTTCATGCTATTTTGTATGATTACAAAATAAATGAAAACCCTGTGAAAAAGCATAAACCAGAAGTCAGAGGAAAACAGGACGTCTGTCATCCCTCAGTTTTCAAAATGAAGAGGTGCAGTCTTGCCTTCCTTTGTGTGACATAAAAAGTGTATTAATCAGAACTTATTGATGGCCTGACTCTGAATACAATTTGTATTGCTTCAAGTGGGATATGCTGAATTTACTGTCAGAAGTAAACTATGATTATCTCCTATTTCTCCTTCTCTTTCCATAAGGTCTTCTTAGCCCAGTATTAAAAAAATATGTTTCTCTAGCCTATGTCAAATTGCTTCTTTTTTATCCTTCCACAGAATATGCACTCTTTATTTTCTGTGGTGGCATGGTATAGAAAACAAACTTGCTCAATGTATTAGCATACAGCCCATTCTTGGTATGTGTTGACTCTAACATATACCTAAACTACAGCTTAGAAAAAACTCTTCTGATGAACACATTCTTAACTTAAAACAGTTTCAAGTCAAAAGTCTCACATTTTGATTTTTAACCTAAGAAAATGAGAATGTTTTTATTCTTTTTTTTGTCCTACTTTTATTAAGTTAAATATTCCTACTTTTTTGTATTGGCATGAAGTTTGAAGACCACAGGTAACTGCTTTATATTACTAGAAAGAATCCTGAACACCAAACAATGAATTCATATCTCTAGTGCCAAGTCCATATGTGATCAACTACTGTGACTCAGTAGATGCCTGGATACTGGTTAAGATAAAGAACAACTATGAGCACTTAAGGTCCTGACTTCTTTATTCACTCTCCTGCATCCTCCTCATCTTTCACATGTAATTGCATAATTATTTTCACATCTGCAGAAGGCAGCCTCTTCTTTTTTTATACAGAAGCTTAACATACATACCTTAAGCCAATGCCTGTGGTTTTAGCAAACATGGCTATGAAAATAACAATATATCATAATGTTTACTCAAACAAAATCAAGGTCATACTGTGCTAGATATTCTGCAAACAGTAAAACATGGCCACTGATACTGAGGAATGACCAACCGGCTTGGCTGTGACATTTGAATATTTAGAAACAAAAATGAGTTGCAGAAAGGTAAACACTAAGTCAAGTCTACAGTCAGCTGGAAAACTGGGTCTACAGAACCCTAATACCTAATTTTCATGGGTGGCCTATTTTCCATGAGAAAGACACTCATAACAAATACCATTGTACTTCTGTTATTTATAGTGCACACCTGTGTTGTTATACAATGATAAGTGGCTTTGCAGGTCAGAAGGCAGGGCAGGTTGGAAATCGTCATTTTTTTCATGAAGAGCATTCTGACAAACTATGAAAATATTCTTCAATCCATGCTATAAAGGTCACAGGAACATATGCTGCAAAAGCATATAATTGTTCAACATCTGTGAAGAATTAGGAATTTATTCATACTTTTCTTCAGCCTCCTATCTTTCTTTTTTCTCTTTTTTAATCCTTATTAGTAAACAGTTATTGTGCGTTGACGAATCTGATTGCATGAGGACTATTTAATTTTTTTGAGCTCTATCTGACAAACAGGTGTTTGCAATATAGGATTTAGCAACAAGTTTATTTTACAGATGAAATAAAAATTTTCCTCCTTCCTTTTCTCCGCAATCCCCTTCATAATCTTACATCTATCTACAAAATAACATTACATAGAATGAAGATCTTACACTAGGTCTCTGCTCCAGCACTGAGTGGATTTGACATCTCTCTGTAAATTTTGTAGGGACTTTACCACCAGCATCCATTCACATATAAGAGAAAAACAGTTTACCTCCTCCTCCCTAAATATCTTCCTTTACAAGCTACTCCAAACATCAGGTTGTATAAATGTTGCCTTGTCCCTTAAAGGGTTATATGTTTCAAGCAAAAAGTGTAAAAAACAAGTATTTCTTTCTTTATTACTTTTGCACTAGCTCTAAAAGGCTGCCTATTAATATGGCCTATAATGCCATGTATGGCTCACACCCCCCAAGTCGGTAAAGATTGATTGCAGATATTTAGCTGCATGACCTAAGCACTTTCCTTACATGGTTTATTTAAGCTGGCTACATGACACATGCGGCTACAGCTGGGCTTGCTGAAGCACCACAATACATTATGTTGTTTGACCTATAAAAAGTCCTGCTTGGGAAAAGCACAGAAGAGCAAAAAGGAGAGGAAAAATCTCACCGAAGAATGAAGAAAACAGGAAGATAAAAGGCACAAGAAAGAAAAGACCTGCTAAGAAGAGCGCCAAGTTTCCAACTAAAGTGGCATGAAAAGGATAAGAATGTCAATGTCAGGCAAAAGCAGCCAGCCAAATGAATCAGATAGCGGTGTCTGCGTTTCCAAAACCTTCCCTCTCCAAGATTTATTTTTATTCTCAGCTGGGAATTAAAGGTACTTTCATAACACATAGTTTGGACTTCACTGCTGAAACAGCATTGCCCGCTAACTTAGATCAGTTGTCCAGATCCCTCTAACATGTATTTGGCCATTTTGGCTTTAAGCCCAAGGAGCCAGCCTATGCTGCACTACTAATAAACTTGCAGATGACAGCATGGTTCATACAATGTCCCTATCCAGCGATTTTTGAGAAATCTGATTTTGCATTATCTTCTGACAGGAGTTCTTAATAGACAAGAGAACTAAAGCAAACATTAGAGGGAGAGAAAAGATCTGTTAAACCTTCTCTGTTGCCAGTTAGTGTCTGCTGCACAAGTAAACCAAAACATTCTTCACATGCCATGTAGGGTTACAGATTACCTTCTTTCCTACTAAATTTTGGGACCAATTCTGTGTAGCCATATCACAGCACATAAAGATCTTGCTATCTGGAATGTATCCCAGAAATTAAATTTGATTTTTAAAAAAATCTTATTTTCTCCCAGCATTGAGGATAAATTTTCTTGCAGCTTATCTCTAACAAAAAGGATACTGTGGAACTGCAAATTGCAATTTAGTCAATGTAATTGTGTTTATAAGCACTGGGAAGAAGTAGATGGCTTTAAGTCTTTTTTTCTTTTTTTCATTCAGCTACCAAAAAAAGAGATATTCTTCAAAAAGTCAGGAACTAGTACTCATTTTATGTAGCAAAAAAGATACTCACAAATGGTAAAATATGTATGCATGAGAGGATGAGAAAGAAGTGCAAGTGCTCAAGTACACAGGAACCATTTCAGATTTTGCTTGGAATTCAACACATATGTCCACGAATCCATCAAAGACAAGGCTGATGGAAGAAACTATGTACCTATGCTTGATCCCTAAGGGATTTTTTTTTCCCCAGAACTGCAGGATCCACTGAAGTATGCATCTGTACTGCAGAGCAGGAGAAATCTCAGACAGCCCTTTTCCAGGATATCTAAACACAAAGCGCTCTATGGAGGTGCATTTGTGCCATACTCCACTTTCCCCAAAGTCAACAGCAAAGCTCAGAAAGGAATTCTTTAGCTAGTACATCCTTTCCAGATAAAAGACTTACTTGCAAATCACTTCAAATTCCTTCAGTCATTTGTATTTTGTAAATATCATTTTAATTTGACTTTAAGGGAGTCCTATGTCATTTGTTGTATACTCTAATGTCCAGAACACAATTCTTGTCCTACAGGGATCGAAGTGTGCTGTGCAGGATAAGAATCTGACTTTGTAAGCTAAAACTAGAAGACTGCCTAAGACCCAGTGCTGTCGCCTATTGAATGCCCTCAGCTCCTACATAGCTGATATCAATCCAGACTGTCCCAGTGCAGGGAATAAAATCTCTGTTACAGAATCAACAGAAATTGGCCCAAGTGTTGCAGGAACTGTGCAGGTGGGAAGAGTGGAGATGAGAGAAAAAAGTGGGAATGGAGGCAGCTTTCTCAACCCTGCTAGAGGTTTCTTCTGGCTTTCCAGATATGAATGACACAATAGAGAGTGAAGACAATTTGCATTAGTGTTTTAGGAACACATTAGGTGTTTACGTCATAGCATAGACGTTTACGTCAGTATAAACTCATGAAAAGCTTCTTAAGTATTCACAAGTATTCCCAGGTCACCTTTATGAAAAGTACAAACAAATCAATGCCAAGTGACATAGCATGTTCTTCAGTCACAATTTCTTGAATTACAGTTAAAGAGAAAACATTCCATTTTTGACAAGTGTCTTATTTGACATTTTATATTGCTTATGTCAGTCTTGATGAACAGTGACAGGGCCAGCACGAAGCCGGAGTCACCAGTCATTCTGTTGTGTCTGCAGTAACAATTTCTAAGGATAGAATTTTCTTACAGCGATGGAAGGGTGGTTTACAGAGAGCCTTTCCTTTTCTTTCTGGAAAAAAAACACTGCCCCGTGGAACAGCTTTCTGTTCGCCCAGAGGCTTTCCCCTTGACACGGGAAGTGAACTATTCTCATAGCATGGGGACAGTAATTCACCCTTCATTTAATGATTCCTTTTTTTTTAATGAGTATTGCAATCTTTAATAATCTTCTTTATTAAGATTGAAGTATGCTAAATATTAACACAAGAAGTTTTTAAAAGTGTTAAATCACTAATAGCTGAAATGGGACTTGAGCAGTTCCAGTATAAATTAAGTTTTCTGCTTCCTAAAAGGTAGTTATAGAGAAGGTGGAGGTGCTCTCTTCAGAGGAAGCATGTCAGGACAAGTGGCAACAGGCATAACTTGGTGAATTTCAAAAAAAAGAAAAAGGAAAAAAAATATATGGAAATATTCAAGACTTGTCTTGACAGAGTCCTGTCTAACCTAATGTAGGGCCCTACTTTCAGAGTGATGATCTCCAGAGGTCCCATCCAAGCTAGAACTTTCCTTCATTAGAGAATTCTACATCACTGGAATTCTGTATCATTAACAGCGATTAAAAATCACTATTTACCGCTATTATCACCTATTCCCTTTTGAAGTGTAACATATCAACATGTATCAGAAGATTTCAGCTACTGTTAAAGCAGAAACTTAAATATTTAAAGGTCACAGTTCTGTTGTGAGCTCTCTAAGGCAAAGACTGTCATTCACAGGACAGCACCTAGCAGGCCATCTAAAGGGGGATAGCTATGGGGCACTATCACCAAACATCCTGTAAATTATCCAAATCACTTGGCAAGAACACAACTAGCTTTGCACAAATATCTTGCACACAAACATCTCATCCTCAAATACAAACAAAAAACACTAATGAATCTTATATAAAAAGAATACCTAAAAACATAGCAGACAGAACAGCAGGAGATCAAAGTTTCTGCTTAATTAATCTGACCTTGTCTGATTCATTCTGATCTGCTTACTGACAGTTATCCAAAAGCCTTAATGTTTGATGTTTACTGGTAAAGTGTCAGCATGAAGGGCTCACAATTATTTTCCCATAACAAAGGAGATCACTTGAGGCTGTGGATATAAAACTGCCTAAGATTTTCTAGCAAGGTAGCCCTTGCTAAATAAATAGCATAGTACTCAAGAATTTATGCAGAGTATAACAGCTCTGGACACATGAGATATCAAAAAAAAAATGAATAGTTACAGTATCAGCTTGAATTCTTAAATAGAAAATGACAAAAAAGGGGTGATCCCAAATGATCTCAGGGTCTCTGAAAACCTGTCTGACCTTCAAACTAGACCCAAAGAACATTAGGAACGAACCCACAGTGTCATAATCAGGTCTTTCTCCATTTTGTCTTTTTTATTTTGCATGTATTTCAAAAGCTCTTCTAAATGCCAAGCAGAACAGAGTGGTCATAAGACAATTTTATTCAAAAATGGGGCATATATTCACACTGATCTGCATGTATTCACATTGATCAGATTTATGTCAAATGAACTGCTGGGGTTTTAGCTATTTCTGGTAGAAACCTGGTATTTGCTAAAATAGCAAAAAACGCTTGTAAAAGGCCACCAGCTGAACATGCATAAATATCTAATTATCAAGTCTCTCCTCTGGGCAGAAGTCACATGTGGCTGTATTAGAAGTTTAAGGACCTTTCTTAAGGAAACACCAAATCTGACAACATTGTTTACTTGGTTTTAGGTTTCATTAGGAAAATGAAATGCTCAGGCTTGCTAAAACAGAAGGCAAAGTTCAGCAAAGCCAAAGGGATTCCTTGCCAGGATGGCAGGCGTGCCTGCCCCAGAGTAACAAGAAGGCCAGAATAATCAGATTTATAAAGGAATCGGTTTTCTTGGAGGAATCCGCAGTTTCTATAAGGCAAAGGTCAGGCAACTTTTGCTTCAGTGAAACACTGGTTGTCTCAAGAGATTTCTTTTGAGATGTTTTGTTTTAAAGATATTGAAGAAGTTGCAATCATTGGATCCCAACTTGCTAATGAAACTTGGCAGATTTTCCATAGTTCCTCTGGGACATTCTTCCACACCTGTCTTTCCTGAACATTTGTCTTTCTAACTCTCAGGAAATTTGAATGTATCCCCCATGCACCCTGTAGCTTTTTAGATAGCACGTATCTTTCCTTCTTTTGATATCCTTTTAGGTTCCTTGTCCTCGGTCATACCCTTTTCTACTCAATAGATCCTTGCCACTTGATGGATTTTCCCTCTTTTTTGAGGTGTGGTTTGTCAAATATTTCTGTGGTCATGTTAACATTTTAAGGACAGTTCCCACAAAGCCTAAAACAATGGCAAATTTCAGCAAGCATTTCTGCACCACTTAAGGTTTTTATCTTTCTCCAGCCACAAGTGCCAGGAAATAATGGAGAAGCTCATCCATTATGCTAGGTTTGTCTTTGGCTGATTCCCTGGCTATTGCCTATTCTTTGGACAAAACTGCACTACTGAATGAACAGGTTGAATAAGCAGCACTGAATTAATTAACAAGTTTAATTTATTAAACATATTGTTACGAATGTGTATAAATAGAACAATTCAAGTGTTCAAGGGGGATTTAAAGGAAAGGAAATTGCAATCAGTTCCTGAAATTACAGGAGGAAAAACTAAGCTATTTGAGTACCAGGGCCATGTCACCCTTTCTGTGAGAAAATGAACAGCCACATAAAATTCCTATTTCAGAAGAACAGCTGAGTTCTGGAAAAGTCACAATAAATGTCTTCAATAACCACACACTGAAGATCTCATTAGCATTTTAGCATTGGGATACTTGGATAAAGCAGCAAATGGGTATGTTTACAGACACGCAAATTTAGGATAAGAAAGAAGGTTCAGGATCAAGTCTGATGTCAAAATTAAAATAAAGTAAATCAGATATTTCAAAGAATGATAGAAAAGAGGGCTGAAATAGAAGTCAGTCCTTCTGCCCAGAGATAAGTTATACTAACAAGGAAATACTAAGTTAGTCCTGAGCCTGTAAATCAGTCTGTAGCCCATATTTTGATATGGAGAGCTCCCAAACAGTGTAAGATGAGATCCGGTCCAGACATTAGCCCATATTTTATAGGAATTGCCAAAATCATTCCTTTGAAATGACAGAACAGGAAGCATATGACAGTAGTAAAACAGACTCATATGGCCTCATTACAAATTCCTCTTCACGAAATTACTGTCGCTTGCCTTACACACATGCAACACAAATGAACATTTTCCCTAATGTTCAACTCGCTCAGAATCTGCCTCAAGTTCTGATTCATATCTGAAATTGTATGCCTAATATTTGAGAGATTAACTAAACCACTGAGATTTAAACAATTTACTGCAGCTCTTCACAAGGCTACGTTTAGGTTTTACACAGTATGTATCTGCTTCTATAGCCGGCACCAGATTCTGATATATTGCTGCAACAGGGAAGTGGACTTACCTAGAAGAGGTCTTACTGAATTCAAATTACAGGATGAAGTGTTTTCAGGATAAAGGTTGAAGGTCCATTATTATTCCAACATGCTGACAGGTTGTCATAGAGGTAAAGTGAAACAGCTGCTCTGAAAGATGCTGGACTGAAATTGTAAACTGACGCTAAACTAAAGAGAAATGTTTAGATTCAGGCCTTCTTTTTTATATGTTTGAAGTTCCTCTGAGCTGGTGAAGAGCTTGAGATGGGAGAAAAGTGACTGAGCGCAGCAGACACATACAGTGCCCCACCTGGGCCCAATCCTGCATTAAAGTCCACAACATCATTCACATCCATGAAAAGACACATCAAATACTCCTGATGTGATTTAGTGTCATATGCATATTATGTTTTGATGAAGATAGCAATGCAAAATACAAATTACTTGAAAATCAGAACTTTGTTGTTTTGCCTGCATGATCGTATATGATTCACTTACCACAATGCAGCTACCTGAAGGGAAGGCATTAAATTAGGCTCTTAGCCTGTGTTCTCCTAAGATGACAGTCATATTGATAGACATGTACATGTAAACATGAGAATATGACCTAAGATGACACTGGGGAAAAAAAAAATCCAGTGATGACAGTGAACACCTACAAGATTACTTTTTTTTTTTTTTTTGGTGAACAAAATCCTCAGAATTATGTTCATTCTGTTTTCTTATCTTCCCACACTTAAAAATTATGTTTTGTTTCATGTATAGGAAATGTTAAAAAAAAAAAAGAAAGAAAAAAGAAGTAGTTAACTACATGATGTTAAGCATTATTTGTGAGCAGTTTGAGAAATGTCAGAATCTGTCCAGCCCATTAATGAAAGGAAAATTGTACAGGCAAAATTCCAGCACTTATGAATAATTGAATCTAGATTTGTTCATTATAGTAACCTTCAGGGAACTATACTGCAGATCCATGACACCAGCAGCTTTAACAGGGACAAAAATGTGAATTTGAAAGATACTCTCATATTTTTTCAATAGTAAATTGCATTTTACTTACAGACATGAAGTACAGAAAGTCTTTGGTTTCAGCTTTTGTTACGTAGAGGCTGGAGAAAGCGACAGGAGTGCAACTGCACAAGAGTGGGCAACAGTGGGTGGAAGCCTTTCCGTGCCTGTCTCTACATGCAGAGGTAATGACTGTGACAATGAAATGACTTGGTTGCTTGCTTGTGCCAATGAGTAAAGGTCGCCCTTTGCTACTGAAGGACACGCTTCTCTTCTACGTAAACCAATATTTGCTTCCTGCTGGTTCCTACCACCTATCTTCTCTGCTAACATTATTTGTGTCAAGAAAAGAGAGAGGAGAGGGGAAAAAAAGATAAACACACAAAAACAACACAACACCAAACAGGCATATTCTACACTTGGATGCTTGGAATAGCCTTTTATAATTTTGTTAGGTCCCAAATCTCGCAGTACTTAATTTGCTTCTAGAAACTGGCACTAAATTGGAGGGGGAAAAAGTTTACAGGTAGAAATATTTGGCTTTCATATTGAATAGAGTATCTTAATTCCTCTCTATCTTGACTTCTTACATTCTTTCTTTCTAGGATGGAATCAGACCTCTTTCAAATGGACAGTAACATTCCCCTTGATGTGGGAGGAAGCTAAAAGGAGAATGATATGGTTTGATATAAATTCTCTTGTATCCATCATTAGGATGGAAAAAGCTTTGACTGCGCCTATGCTTTCTCTGGAAAGCTAAAACAGACCTTTGAGCACGACAAAACACCTTCCTACATTTGTAAACAGCTACCTTTACAGTTATGGGTAAATTTGGTCTTATTGAGACCATGATATATTCCCCAATCAGAAAGCTGCGTGAGATTTCAGCATCTTTGAAACTATTATACAATTGGAATGATAAAGCAATCAAAATGCAAACAGTTCTTCTGGTTACAGCTCTCCAATATTTATAGCTTCATCTCCCTTTCGGGAAATGCCATCCCAAAATTAAACTTAATTTTCGTCTCCAAAATTAGGCAAGTCCTGTGACTCAAAGGAGAAGAGAATGTTACACATGCAAACTTCTAAATGGAGCGGGTAGTTTAGTCTATTAGAATTCATTAGAGACTGAGTCATGATTGTGAGACTGAATTTAGTTAGGACAATAACCTTCAAGTGAAGATAAGTATGACAGTGAGCCAGTTCTCGTTCCAATAAAAAGTCAGGCAGCTGCCCAGTGAGTAACTGTGATAACTCCTTGAAGTTCCTGTCTGGTAGGACTTAGGCTGTGTCCTCTACTTTCATATATAAAAACTTTACCGCATACAATACCTGCAAAAAAATGTCATGTGAAATTGGCACTTGGCTGCCTAGGGTATCAAGATATCAAGAACTCATTCCCACGCTAGTTAAGGAGTAAAATTAGAAAAGGACCACATACAAAAATAATATGAATAAGTAGAAACAGCTGAAACAGCTGAAGTAATTCCCTCTGCACACAGCAAATAAAGACTAATTTATTAAAACAAAATGTTAAATGCCAGAAGATCTAAGGCCTAAGTTAAATATCGGTAGCACCATTTTAGGAATGAAAAACACTTCCTGCACCACTCTTCATAATAGGATGGTTGATTATTAATGAAAGAAAACAATAACACTTAAAGAATCAGGTTGCTGTCTTAGTTTGGCAGGAGTTACCTGCACCCCACTGCATGCCAGCATTATTTGAATACTCCCCTCTCAAGAATTAAGTGTGATAGAGAAGGAAACAGGCTAAAGCTTCCCACGGGTTAAAGAATGTCATTCTAGGTAGCACATACATCTCCTCTTTTATTCTGAGGCCTTTGCAACAGCTCTCTTGATGTACAGGCCCTACATGAAGTTGATGGGTTATATTAGTAAAGGAATCTTAGTGAAGGCAAAGGCCATTTCAGTTTCTGGGAGCACTCAGTATCATGTGCTTAATGATGTATCTAACGTTTTATCTTAGTGCCTGTCTGTGCTGAGCTACAAAAAAGTTTGAATATCATTTTGCTTACTTAATTTTAGTCATTTTTTCCCAAATTCAGTCAAGCCTTGCAGAGACATCACTGTCACAGAAGCCCGAATAAAGCAAACAACAAAAAACTTTTCAAAAACATGTGTTCCTTACTTCTGATATTAGACTATGCAGAAGAAAGGAAGAATTGTATGAAATTTATTTTGTCAGTCTAAGTCTATAAGTAAAAGAAAAATGTAATATCTATTGATTCTGCTTGAAGAGCCAGAAGTGGCAGAAAACAGAGAAGTAACATAGGTTGCATAATGGGAGAGGGAGATGATTTTGGTCTGTGTTTTTCTGGATCCTCAGCTTGTGTTGTACTAATACTATTGCTTAGATCATAGCAGGAAGTGGGGATCACTTTCTTAAGATTAGATTCCAATTAGGTTGTGAACCAAGCAAAGAAAGTCTAGAGGAGAATAACAAGAGTGATCAGAAATTGGAAAATTTGACAAGAGAGAATTAAGTAATTGAGCTTATATAGCCAAAAGAAATTAAAATCGAAGGGAAGTAGATAAAAATCTACTGCAAACTGGAAGAAAGTGGGTTGGTTTTCAAGTCTGCTTAGAACTAGAAGCTATAAACAAGATTTCAAATTAGCCACAAGAAGACTAAATAACACTTCTGTTGTACAGGGGCTACATTAGAAGAAGTTTTACTATGGCAGCTATTAGGGCTGTGGTAAAGGCACATGATATATTTTTATATACAGTTGTTTTCATTCAACTTTTTTGTTTGTTTTTTTAAAGAAAACACTGAATACCTCTGGGCTTAGTGGCTAAGCTATATTCTGTATGAAAAGGCAAGCATAAGACTTTTTTACATAGTCTTCTCAGGCTCCTCAAAAACAGTCCATTTAGCCCAGTAGGTTGTGACCCATTGGCAGGAATCTGTAAATACACTTGGAGTTTCCTAGGACATCAGACAGTTGTCTGATGGTCCACAGCTTTCCTCTGCTTTCTGTAGAGAATTTCCTCCATCTGCACATTAACCATAAGCATGTGACTCCCTCGGCTCCGACTTTGGAAAGCACTGGAGGAAAATAATAACTACAATAGTAGAGGTTTTACTTCAATTTGGGTTTCATTATGGGGTCACAGAAGTAATGTCGCTGAAGACAGTTTAGTGTAGTTTCAAACTTTGATAGTCATCGCAAAATAACAAGCTCTTGCCTTTTAGTCTTTCTTGGTTGAGTGGTTGAGCAGTGTGCAGTAGCCATGTACACTCAGGTGGTTCTGAATTTAATCTCTAATGTACGTAATTAACAATTAATACTGATGCTTCACAATTCATTTAAGCATACAGCAGAGTCCTCTGTTTTTCACAGTGGCAGTTGTGTTCCAACTCAATTGGGACCTTCCCTAAATCTATCCCCTAATAGCTTGCTTAATTTTATTTTTGTATTCCACAGTCCTTGATAACAGCAAACTAATTTCTATAACTCTGTTTGATGAAAATGTGCTGATGGAACTCATATTTCACTTCATTGACTGTAATGAGCTATTTCATCAAACTGTCCATGTGACACTATTATAGAGAAAATGATAAATCTACTAATTTATTCACTAGAAATTCCAGTGGAAATTTTAAAAGGAAAAGAAAAAAGCTGTAAAGAGAGTTACATTAGACTTCTACCAAATGATATGTCAGGGTCTACATGAAACAAAAGCACTGACTACCGCTACACTTAATGGAGTGTAAACATTAAGTATGTGTTGATTAATCACTAGGTTTGCTGGAGCTCAGCAGAACAAAAACAAGCTCCACAATGCAGGTTTTTGCTTGTATTTTTAAGCTTTGCCTACTCATCATGCGGGGCATTGCTATCACTAAAAATCAGCTTCATTCACAAACTCTAGAGAACGGGTATGGCTTCTCTAGACAACATTTTTTCCAAAGATTATTTGCATTTCCCACTTTTTAAAAGAAGGTATCTGCAATTGCACTGTTGTGTAGGATGAAACAGTATTTTGGGAGAACAGTAGGAAGCATGTAATGAGACTATTCATCTCAGGTTAATATTAGGCCTGAAAATAGAGACAATATCATATGGCCTTCCTGGTTTACTTTTAATTAGATGTCCTCCACCTACTGTTACAGTTATGAACCATGCACTTGAGAGGTCTGCCACATGCCATTTTGAAAACCAGGCACGAACTTTGAGAGCATTTAAAAGGGAAAAAAATGGCAACTTAAGTTGCCATGTTGCAAGGAAAACCTGTTCAATACACATGGTTTAAATTAACCCACGAACAAGGAAATTCATTGATCTCTCAATGATATGTAATTAATCATCCATCAGTAAACTATATATTCAGCATTAGTATCAGCAATACCACATATAAGCCAGACACTTCTGGAACATTAATGTTTCTAGACTGCTTTCTGTACCAAATCCCCCAAAAGTCCTAGTTGCAAATACACATGCAGAGTTATGTGCACGCCCTGCCTTCCCACAGCACTTGTGAGTTACAACCACTCAGCGCTTGAGAGACTGCAGATGGCCCTACTTGAACACACACCATGCTGGAATCATGGGTGCTTCGGCTCTGTGCCTACCCATGCTGTTCTCTGAAATCTGTTAATGCACACGATGGTGAAAAGGCCCCAAAAGGTCATGTACATGTAAAAGGAGGTTCAATGTGTGGGTCCTTGTGTGTTGCACTTCGCAGTGTCAGTCCTGTAGGCTGTTCATGGACTCTCATGGGCAGGGAAGATGGAGGTTGTGGTGCAGGCTGGTGACTTTGGGCAGTGTCAAACTAAGTTTTGACAGCTGCTGTGTTCCTACTTCTCTCTCCCTTTCTGTCACATTTTTCATGCTTCTTTTATACTTCTTTTCAAACTGACTCTGTCTATTATTCCAAAAATTTCTTAGTTAGAAGGGGAGCCATGCAGGTACCCTCACAAAAGAGTATCAACAGCTCTTGGTGGAGGAGGAGGATGCTGGAAAGTTCTTCCTGAGAGGAAAGATTTATTAGTTTGGACCTATTTCTACCTTCATGCACCAAAACAACATCTGGTCAGAAAGAGCTCACCCTCCGCCACTGGCAGAACCTGAGCAAGCAGACATTGCTACCAAACTGCTCCTACTGCATTCTGCTCTCCCTGCTTGGCCTGGGTTTTCAGGTGCCCTTTCCCTCCAGCACTAATTTCAATTACCACTTATGCAACATTTAGACCTCTGAATGATCAGAACCTTGTTGTGCTAAGTGAAAGTAGCTAACCCACAGGTGTATAACCTTCGCAGGGCTTCTGCAAGTACAAACTTAAAAAAAATAGGTAAACACTGAGGAAACTGCTCTGCAAGTATGCCACTCCCTAATTAAGATATAATTAATTCAGCTCTGAGCACATCAAGTGCCAGAGTTTCCTAAGAGGTTTCTATATAATAATCCTATTAATACTTTTTTTTTTTCCTCCCTAGACCCTGGAATTTGAAAACAGTACGAGGATCCAAGGAAGGTTTATTCTGATCTTATTAGAAAAAGAGACCACATGCTCATCTTCATGCATGACCATCAGTAGCCACTATGCTGATAATATTTATACAGTATCTCTCTGAGGAGAGAAGTTCAGTTTGAGTAGGCTTTTCCTAAAGAATAACTACATGAACTAAACTGGGCCTGGTAAGTCTGCAGAATGACACTGCAGAGTTAAATCAGATACCTATTGCTCCAATTACACAGATTTATGTAGCAACTGGTAATTGGAGCAATAGGTATCTGATTTATGTAGCAACTATCCTTTAACTATGAATACAGTCGTGACGTATAGGGGGAAAAAAAAAGAAGTTTCCTCTTTCCTGCAAAGGAATACCTTCAGGTTAAGACACTGGCTGATCAAGGTTCGTCTGCGCAGCGAGGAGGCAGCTAGGAGAAACAAAGAAGCTCTGAAAAACTGCTTTAGTTCTCCACATTGTGGCAGGGGAGCGGAAGGTACCATCTGATGAAGAGAATAAAGACACTTTGACCGTCTTCACAAAGATGCAGGTGTGAACATTTTTGCTATAAAACATTACTATAGAGCTTGTTTGTTTTTCCTAGTGGACCCAGCTAAGGTCCTAACAAGAGCAAACAGAGTGAGAACATAGCAGAAAGATCCTAAGTGTCCTAGCTCAATATAATCATGTTAAATGTTTGATCAAGTATATTAATATCAGTGCAATTCTTCAGGGAAAACAGTAACAAAAGTGATTTAACAGAAGACAGCTCTGAAATAATTTTCAGAATTTGATTTCAGACATCAGAGACACCAGACTAGCCATGTCATCCATCTTTCCCAGTCTCGTTATGTATGTTCCAAACTATACTCAAGTTTATCACCCACCTCTGTCTTCTCAGACTAAGCTCTGCCCACAGCCTCTCCAGCATCAACCACAGGTATTATCACAAATGTCTCCATTTTATGTCCTGGTGTGTCAAATTTATGTTCTTACCGCAGCAAGGACAGTGATCCCAGAACCGTTTTAGGAGAAATGCAATATTTGTATAAATAAAAATCAGATTAAAAATTATGTTTAAAGTAATTTACCTATCTAAAACATACATTTACTATAATTAAAAGAGCATCATGCGCCTCAAGTTGAAGGACTCTAAATAATATAGAGAAACATAAAAAAAAACAGAAATATTTAAAAAATCATACAGGAAAACTACGTGCAAATTTTTTATCACTAAGCTGTTGTCAGTGGTGCTGAAATAGCCACTCCACGACTGAAGAGATGCAATCCACATTGAATAAATACAGAGCAGACTTAGGAAAGAAAAGACTTGCCAGAACCAAACTGCTTAAGAATCACCCAAGTACTCTTCAACCCTAAAGAAATTAGCAGCATTCAACTCTGCGTTGAAATACCTTGTTTCACACCAATTGGAATGCAATTTACACAGCACAGAAATTATCTTAAGTAATGAGTCATCATAAAACAGTACTCCTGACACATTCTATCTTTGACATAATGAATTGCCTCAAAAGAAAAAAAAAAAAATATGCCTGTCTTTCTTGAAGCACATGATCATGCTGGAATTTCAAATTTAAACTCCGGGTTCTAACATGATGCAAAATGGCCAAGAACTTTGTAAATAAAACATGCTATGCACTGGTTCAAATGCAATCTTGCTATGAGTTGGCAGAAACGTTTCAGTGGGCAGCTCAGACAAAGTTTGCAAGCCTAACCAAAAAGCTATTTCATCAGCTTAGAGGAAACGGTTATAACACGGCAGTCCATGTGGCAACATAACTTATTTTGGTCCTCTTTGCACAGACACGATCAAAACATTCCACTTGTTACAGTGTGAATAAGACAACTAAAACTTCCATGTTTGAAATTGATATGGAAAATATGAAAGAATCAAATTTTAAGAATATTAAGTTTTCTTTCAGAAGAGAGTATTTAAGCACTTCTTAGGACATCCAATACAAGTCACATTAAACACTTCAGCAACTTCTAGGACCTACAGAATTCCTTTCACTCTCCCTACTATTTCTAGTGCTCAGAAAGATTAACAGTGTTTAATAAAAGCACAACTTCTATGGAGATTTCTATGTTGCCATTATAACCTTAACAAGAGATGAGTTTCTAATTGCATTCAGGTGACACTTTATTGGTATGGAAGACAAATTTCTATATTCTATCAGTATTTGGTGACGGATACTTAACACTCTGGATAATCTAAAGTGTATTAATGAGGCACTAAAGTGCTTTATGGAATAAAGTGGATGTTAAAATTTCTTTGATGCATTGTATTCATTTAATGGCAATTCATTTAGAAGTTGCAGGTCTTCCTGACAGGCGTGTAAAAAGGTTTGCTATATGGAGATTTTATTCATTATTCATTTTCCAAGTTCATTTACCTTTGATTCATTTATTAATTTAAGCAGACTTCACTGTTCTCAGAAAAGAAAAAAGGAGATCTTTCATATAGCTTTGCATATTATAGAGCTTAGTTATGGTGCAATAGAAGAGAAAAAAGGCTATAGAAAGACAATCCATAACACATAGAGAACATTCTGTCTTAGATGATGGTCAGCTTTCCACCTCTTCTAATATTTCTATCCATACATAATAATGGATATCATCAGCAGTATATATTTCTATCTGTGTGGCATAATGACACAACTAAAGGCCAAACCCAGAAGGTTTCAGAAGAGGGAGCCTCCTTTCCCTTCAGCATCCAGGAAGATCTTGCAGAACTGTGCCTAGCTATTCCAGTGATCGTTTTGCTTCAGTTCTTGGTGAAGACTTTTCATGGAATTAATGCATCAACTGCAACTCAGAGAGATTTTTAGTATAAACTAAAACTCGGAGAGATTTTTAGTATAGAGCTTTGCCTTATTTCCTTAAAAAAAACATGCAGAAGTTGTGAAACTGAACTAACTGCCCACAGAGAAAAAAGAAAAGCATTAAAGCTCTGAATCAGTATTAAATGGGGAAAGGGAGAAGCAGTAGGTAACAGCAATTAACAAAAAATGTCCTTTTGCACTGCAATTGCTTGCCCTACTTGCATTTAGAATAATAATACAGAAAGCTAAGAAGGTTTTCTGGAAGAGAAGGAGTCATTAAAGTCTAGATGATAAGATCACAGATCCTGTATCATATTATTTCTATTATAGATCCACCTAGTTCAAAGGCACTTGCAGTTTGGCTTGACTCCCCAGCAAAAACTGCTCTAAAATTTGCCTGTAGCAAAGCTTAGAAACCTGCTTCAACTTTCAGCCTCTTTTTCTTGAGATTTTATGTGTTTGCCTCCATGCCTGTGTCGGCACTTACCTTAAATTATTTTTTCCACCCCATTTCTCTATGCTGTATCTAGAAATTTTGTCTCCACTTAGTGCTTGCTCTACAAGATTACAAAAACAAAGCCCAGAAGTCATTCTGCTGACACACCTGACCACAAGCAATTTAACTGCATCAAGGTTGTATTACAGCTGAGGTAATTAGCCTTGCTGAGAAATATTTCTCATTACCCCAGGAAATCGGTTAATACACCCATGCTGCTCAAGACAGGCTCTGATTATTGGCAAAATGAGTAGTTAGAGAGGACTGCAAAACAGCCATAATCGTCCACCTACGTTGTGTAGAGATCTGGAAAACCAAGCAGACGACTTTTTCTGAGGGGAAGGCTAGGATATGTGGACCAGGTAATGTGTAGCAAGTTAGATTAGCCTGGCTCTTGATTCCACCTTTCCCTCTTCTCTTTGGCCTTTCTGTGGTGAGATTAACTTGTCCTCCAGGCTTCACACAAAAACAAACAAAACAAACAAAAACTGAATTCAGCCTCAAATGAGGAGAAGCCTTGAGCTGCCATTGACAGAGCCTTTGCAATCATGATGGCTCTGTGTGCACAGTGCTGTCATGTACCATTTTGTTCTGACTATTTCTGAGATGTGCCAACATATCCCTAGCTTTCTTTTGTATGATAGACTTTCCGGAGAGCATGCCAAAAACCTAATTTGGCTCTTTGATCCAGGAGGAAAATGCCAAACCTCTGTCGAATTATATAAAGGACAGAACAGGAGGAAATATTAAACTCATAAGCACAGAATTGAAGTTTTTTTTTTAATAAAATTAGAGGTACTGATATATTGGATTGTCATACAGTTGTATGACAGATTTCTCTCCAGAAATGCAGGTCCCAAGGTCCTAAGGTCACTTGCTTTACTTGCCTGTTATTTTCTATTTCTAGCTTACTAAAGTGGTGCTGAGTTTATCCATTCTGCTCTATACTCTTTTTTGTTGAACTCTTCTGTTGAGACAAAAGGCGTAAGAGGACATGAGAAATGCCTGTTTTTTTATCAGTTACTTTTTGGTGGGGATTGTTTTTTTTTCCCCTTATAACTGTCGTTTGGGAAGACTGTCAAATAATCAGCCCCATAACCACAGGTTTTTTTTTTTTCCTTGTCATTAGGCTATGTTTTAGCATTTGCATTTGGCCTTCCTCTGCAATTACAGTTCATAAGGCATAAGAAGTACTTGTCAGTCTATTAATTATCCACTGGAATCCTCTATCACTGTTTTTTGGGGATCCAGCTGGGAGAGACCCCTGTCACTGAAGAGGGACTCCAACTTCTGTCCAATGCTTCCAACTTTCTCAGGCAAATTCTATCAAATCAAAGATGCCTGTGTTTTTTCTCAGTCCAGCGCTGAATTATTTTGGAAAGCCTGGGTGAAATCACTTCAGTCATTTGAGCTAAGCTAGCATGAAAAATAAACTGTGCTTTTGCCATATGTCCTGATTGAAATTTTCAAGCATGGAAATCTTAAAAATGGCTAATTCTCCACGCGTCAATCCAGGTTGTTTTATAAATCCTCACAGAGGAAGGAAAAATTATTCATGGCTAATGAAAAATTGTTCAGTAATTGTAAACCTATGCGCATTTAAAGTCACACATCTGTTTAAATCTTCCCTGAAATAAGGCCTGAGTTAATGCTGCTTGAGGTTTAGAACTAATCAATTACCAGTAACGCTTCTTAAGTGAAGTCTATTTTTAGCATATAATTATTTAAGTGAGGTTGTATCACATTATGTTTTTAGTACAAATGACACAATGGATCAAGATATTCCAAAACATATGACTTTTTCCTTTGGTATCAACTCTACCTTACTCAACACACACTGTTCTCTTATTCACTTTCCTGCACTGTGTCAACTTTGATGCAGTAATTTTTCTAAACTGTTCTGTGGCATATAATATACAGAAAGAAGTGAGTGGCCAAAGCAACAATACAATGTTATTTGTAGACGGGCTTTGCAATCACACAATAGGACTGTATTACCCACAAGTAGGGCTACATGATGCCTCTGAGTCATTTTCATGGAGGAAGGGGGAAGAAATTCTGAGCCTTTGGACCCTCCCAGGAAATTAGCATCTGCTCATGCAATGCTAGGGCAAATTATTCTTTGGAATCCATAAAATTAAGTGGAAGGAGATAAATCTTGCTTTAAAGAGCTTTCATTTTTAAAGACAATTGAGGTAAGAGAAAGTGAGATGTCATCATACGAATCGATCGTTAAATGTGTCACAGTTCAAGTCATCCTGGATATATTTTATTTAAGGGCTGGAGAGATAAAGTCAAGAGGCATGGCAGGTATAGGGTTAAAATTGTCAAAAAATAAGTAAGAAAAAAAAAGAGGTGTAATAAGTATTTAGATTAAGTAAGTGAAAGGAGCTATTGTGCAGAATGTAGGAGAAGATTAAAAGTACCGGAATCTTTTAAGGAAATGCCCATATATAAGGTACAAATTAGCCGTGAGCAATGAGTTTAAGATCATTTTTCTTGCTGCAAGGCAAGATTCTGATTTCTGTGCTGAAAGCCTGATCCATTTAGAACCAAGAGGAGCAAAAAATGCATAAGAGTGAAAAAAAAGACCTCAGAATCTGACCCCTAGCATTTTTATTTGATTGCATGGTTGTTGCATCTTCGCCATCCAGCTACTGCTGTATTTTAGAAAGTTAAAGCACCTGTGTAGTAAGAGGAGTCGATAGGGTTCTCATTAAGACTAACGGATGGTCTTACAATTGCTCGAAACACTTTATTTGCCATAGCTGCAAGGTCAAAGACCTGCAGAAGTAAATTAATTGTAGCAGCGTTTGTCCTGCTGCTGAAAACATTTAGAGCTGCTCAAAAGACCTGATGGTCCATGGCACTAACCTAATCTGTGAAGTAATGGTATGAAAGTTAACAGTCTTGCCAGGGAAATCTTCTTCCTTTTAAAGATGTAGATATAAAAACCATACAATATTTTATCACAGGTAATAATGTAAGTTCAATGAGCATCATGGGATCAGTGCTGCTTTAGTCCTTTATGCATCCCTTGCTTAGTGTTCAGCATGTGTTCAGCTGCACCAGATAGCCCAGTGTTTAACAGCTCCATATTTACATTACAGGCAACACTCAGTAACGTCTCCATATGCAACAGTTGACCTGGTCTGCTTGAATCTGGACACAGAATAGGCTCTCTGGCCCTCAAGTGTTTTTGCAGCAATTCAGATTATAATTGATTCTGGTCATGTTTTCAGTCCACGCACTATATAGCTAATACACTACTGTCAATCAATCAAAAATTATTTCTCCATGTGGAAATACCTGCTGCCTCAGGCTATCTTCCAAAAAATTAAAGTCAGATCTAGTATTAAGTTTTTGTATTATAATGCATTTTTTTTCCTGAAAGTTCTTCAATTCAATAAGGAAATAAAGGATATATTCTTAAAACTTTTATATTTTTGCACAATTTTAAAATCAACTATAGATCATCATGCAAATTAATGTTCTGTGAAAGTCACCACAAAAAAAAAAATGGGTTAATGGCATGAATAGGGGTTAATGCTGGTGAAACCTTCCACCTGTGATTTTTTAGCAGACAGTGCCCAAGAGAAGATCTGATGAAACCAGGAGCAGGAAATCTGACAGATCTCTTCCTTGCATGACTTGATTTAGCAGGGGTGCCAAGAGGTCTTCCTGGATGGGATTTTGCACTAACACGCAGCAGCAGCAGCCCCTGTTCAATTCAAATGTTTTATCGTGGCCCTAGTCCTAGTCCTCCTCCAGTAACTGCTTAGTGGCTAGTATGCTCAAACAGGATGGGTCAGAATAGTTCTTTCACCTCAGAGTATTAAAACCCATTTTGTCAGAAACTTAATCATTGGGCTGAAAGTTGTTCAAGGTGGAATGGATTTTCAGTACTCTTCTTGGTGCAGTTGAGCCACTGTGCAGCAAGGACTCCTTGAGAAGTAATGTTTCAACAAGACACTGCTGCTAAGGTTAAGGCTTCTCACTGCTTGCAGTTAGCCAGACTGACATTTCTCACATATTAAGAACAGATTCACTTCTTTTAAAGTCAGCTCGTTATGCAACTGTGCATCCAGCCAGCTTCCAGAGCAGGCAGAAGCTGCCAGCACTCTGCTGCAAGGTGCCTCAGCCGGCAGCTTCTGCTTCTCACAGAGCTTTCTGAGATACCTAAGGACATCCTCATCACGTGTGTCAGATCACCCCGTTATATCAAGCTGCCTGAAATGTGAGTGGACTGGTTCAGCAATTAGTGCAATCAGTGCATCTAATTCTGGGTTTTAATTTGTGGAGTTACAAATACTGGGAGAACATCCTTGTAGAGGATCCGAGTGGAGAGTATTTTGTTCAATACAAGGATGGAGCATTCACTGAAAAAAAAATAAGAACTATAACATTTCCAACTATTATCTTTTCAATAAAGTCAACCCTGCAATTCCTACAATGGAATTTGTGCAAAATCTGGTAATTACAAAGCAGTACTGCCATCATACAAATACATGGGTGTATCCTGGGTACTGAGGATATACTGGGTATTCAGACATATTTATTAAAGGACTTGTGCTTAACATTAAATCTCCTTGTGTTTCTGAGGCAGTTGCCTAGTTGCAAATTCAATGTCAGGTATTTTTATCTTGTGCAAGTCTATGCTTCCATGAGCAATTATAATCTAATTAAAGTCATTAATGTTTATGCCCTAGGGAAACATTCAGCTATTCATAGGCATCTGAGTTTTTTCTTGTCTTCTTATCCTTATTGTTATCTACACTTTGTTGTGCACTGCTAAATATCCACAAGTTATTTCACTTTCACCCTGAAGCAATGCCACCCTGTAGCTTATGGCACTGTTTTCAGTGCCTCTTTCTAGAGTTAAATTGAATAAAAATGAGTAAAATCTACCGGTTGAAGATTTCATAGCTGGAGCTGTAACTTTTGAAGCCAGATTTTACAAAGTCTTCTCTAGAGAGTGAAAAAAATGAAATGTTGTGCCTCTATGTTGACTATCTTAAGACTTTTGCCAAGATTGAAATTTCTTAATTTCACATTTGAAAAAAACAGAGACTATCTTTTTATGGAATTACTCATTGCTCAAAACAACAACAACAACAAACCCTCAAAGTGACACGGTTAGAACATAAACTATGTTGTGATGGAATCAAAGGATGAAATATTTCTTTCTGTAAACCTCCCAACCACTCCTATTCAGTTTGCAAGAATAAACTTTTTATATAACTTCAGTTACATGAGTTCAAATCCAAAGCCATTTCAGAATCAAGCTCACACTCTTGTTTTATTCAAAGTATTTTCAGTCCTGACCTAAGATTCACCTTCCACAGTCATAACCTGGCATGGCTTGTAATTTCTACAGACCCTTTTTTAAACAAAAGTGCTATCCAGTAGGAATCTGATGCTCATTTAACATGGTCCCATGAGCAGGACAGCACTTAATTGTGTCATTAACATGAAATCCATGGAACTTAAACACACACCTCTAGTTACACAGATACTGGAAAGCTGTCCTAAGGATGCATTAAGACATTTGTGTTCCTTGGGAATTATTCCTAACATGTATAGAACTAAGAAAGGCGAGTTCCACATTCTGTGGAACTTAGTCTCAATAGCATAAACATTCTTTGCAAATCTTTGCAGTGTTATTAAAGCTAACTTGACAATACCTATAGAAATTGCCTTCTTTCTACTCACTAGTACATTCAGATCCTAGGGAAGAAAAAAAGACAGAAGCTAAAATAGCCTCTTTTTTGTATTTTCAAAATATATACACATCAAGCAATCTGAACAGCTGAATTTTCTACCAAGATTTTAGTATGTAAACAAACCTTTTGTTTTAGGTTCCTTCACTGTACCTTGTACATCTCGGTAAGCTCACTCTAAATTTAAACTTTAGGCTCAGAACATTTAATTAACTTCAACTGCAACTGCATAACTCCAACTCACACTTTATTGTCCAACGAATTAACTCAACATCCTAAATATTTCTACATATACAGGTGCCCACTGTGTTTTCAAGAGTAGGGACTTACTGATTGACTATCTCTCCCTTTTAACCTGGATGAAGATGTGTTCAGTAAGAGGTAAAACTTTCTGACGATGAAAAACCACAGGGAAAATAGTAAAAAAGAAAAGAGCAATAAACTGAATAGACATAAAAGCATATAAAATCAACTATCTTATATAGAATGAAAAAATATGCATACCAATTAGAAGATATGTTAGGGATTGCATTTGTAAATCTTCAAGTTAAAAAAAAAAGTTAGTATTCCAATGATAGTGCAAATCTTTGGAAATGAAGAATAAATTAAATTAATGAACTTTTAAAACCCTCCAAATGAGGAGAACTCCCCACTGCTGCCAGGGTTAAATACAGCTGCTCAATTGATATCACAAAGGGAGAGCAGAATTTCATAAAAAGGAAGGAATTAAAAAATTCTCTCTGTTTATGCAGGTCACAGTCCCTGTGTGACCTGAGATAATTAAAGTACCGCTTACTCTAAAATAGGGGTTAAAACTGCAAGGAAATTGCCAGTGTGCCAACAAAGGTACACAGAAAAAGCAATAAAGCCATCTGAAAAAAAAAATCCACAGCTCTCACTGTCTTTAGGGCAATATATGGTAAGCAATATACTATATTGTTTCTTCTGTATGGAAACCTTCTCAGTCCAAATTTTCTTTTCCGAACTTTTACTCTAAACTTAACTCAAGCTACAGTTACACATCAAAAATCATTTTTATCCATGAATGTATTTGAAGAGACAAGCCTTTATCAACTCCCCAGCTCAGTATGTAGCATTTCCACCTACAGGAATAACTCTGCAACCCATTTCTAAAGGTTTTAAGGATGCAGCACTAAAACTAAGGGTAAAATAAAACTCACCCTACCCTCGACAGTTATTTCCACCTAACTACGTGACAGAACAAATTCTAATACAGACTTATGTTGCCGCCACCACAAAACCTGGTCAAAAAGAAAATGCATCCTCTAGCAATACACTGGGCTATACATGGTCTTGTTGAGATTAGACTCGGCCCTAACCCCAGCGCCCCCGACTGTGTGCAGTTCATGTGCTGCCCTGCAAGCTTGTGAGGATCCTGCCATTAACCATAGGCTCTCTTACTGCTCAGCTACAAGACACCAAACATCAGCCTACTACACACTCCTGTGTGGAGCATCCACCATTCTGCCTCTGAAATGGAAAAAGAAGACATTGAGAATGATTTAAAGGTTCTTATTGTGCCATGTGCCGTAGGTGTCCCTGCTGGAGCTGGAGGGTTGGACTAGATGATCTCTAGAGGTCCCTTCCAACCTCAACCATTCTGTGATTCTGTGACCTCAAGCAACACTAGTCATTCTTCTAGTCCAGTAAGAGGAGACCAAAACTGTAATAAATGGAGTTTTTCAGGCTCTTTTACAACACCTTATCACTACTACTAACTACCGTGTATCAAAGAGCAAGCTACTTGAAAGTAAAAACCTGGTATCCACTTCAGCAAGAACTTCTCCGTCAACCCCCTCTGAGCGCCTCAATTACATTCTGAAGCTGTAGTAAAACCTAAACATAACACTGCCTTTTACCAATAGCCAGCTGTGAGCTGCATACTTAAGGATATAAATTCCAATATACACTTCTGAATTTGTCAGCACAGAAAAAGGTGGAGAATCATACAGAATTCAGCAGCCAGGCAAATTCCTTAGCCCTTTCTACTCAAAACTGTACCAGTTCTCCAAATGTCTTAAAAATTAAGCAACACTTGTCACCAGCATTTCAACAAGGAAATTAATTCCTCATTTTGTCACTAAGTATCTTAAAAACCTAGAATTAATCAAACTCGCAATTTTCTGCCAGTATTTCAAGGACATGAAAACTGCAACTGTCATCTGAACCAGTGGATCACGGGAGGAAATGCACTTCCAAGTGGACATGGGAGCTGTGAGTCCAGCCATACGACATGTGGGCCTGCAATGCTATTACATTGCTGGACATTCTATCACCTAACCTTATCTTTTACAAAAAGGGGCTCTTCTACCCAGAAAATGCTAAGCTTCTTCAGTGTTGTGCCTTCTCTCCTATCCTGTTAACCTGCTTGCCAAATATACCCACCAACAACCGGCCCAGTTGGGTACATGGCATCACAATCAAGAAAGGGCTCTGCCTCCATCATGTTTTAAATAAATTACAAAGAAAAATATGAGGTCAGAGCCAAGTGACAGAGACTAGTGACTTAGAAGAAGAATCCAGAAAACTCATACACTGCAATAACCTCTGGTCACTGTTAATCAAGATGGCAGAGAGCACCCTAAATTTTCTGAGCTCTTTGTTGCAGTGTTTACAGTAAATACAACACAGATTCAGGTGCAGTAGGAGCTTCTAACTCTTTTCAGGGCCATGGGGACACTAATAGGCCTCAGTGGCCCTGACCAGTCTACCCCACCCTGCCCACGGGCTCGGGAGCCCTATTTAAGCTTAGCCCTGGGCCTTCAGGCCCTGCGTGAGCTACGCAAGGAAGCCACGGCCAAGGCCATTCCTAGGCACGGGCCTCAGTGCCCTGATCCACAGCCTGCTTTACTGCCTGGTGATCACTGAGCCTGATCTCAATACGATCAGTGCTTCTTTAATTAAATTGTCCCACACGCATGTACAGGAAATGTACATAAGTACAGGAACAACAACAACAAGTTAGGAAAAGAGTTGCTAATCCCAGCAAAGCGTAGAAAAAAGTGCTTATGGTTTGGTATTATCTTTTTTCTCCTCTTAGAATGCTCCGTCTTCTACACTAGAAGTAAATTTGGTGCCTTTCTAGATTTTATAAAAAGTATGTGAGACAACAATAAAAAAAATGGCAGAATTTAAAAACAGCAGTAGGAAAAAAGAAGTGTACACTGTGCAAACTAACAATTTAGCATTAAGCTTAAATTTATTCAAATTGTACCAGCAAGAGACAGCTCTCGCTTTCTCCTTACAGGTATGCATGCGTTAACACGGTGCTTCCATTTTAATCCAGCAAAACGAGATAGCCTTTGCCTCAGCTAGCAAGTCCTTTAATTCGCCTATGCTAGAGTAATTAAAAGTAAAGCTGTAAAAATTCTGATTCCTCCAGGGATTTGTTGAATTCCCCCAATTGTTGATTATCTTTCTCCAATGCACTATTTATAAATCATGCCTTTGAGACCTCTTATGCAAGCTATTTGCAAAGCACACTCAATTTGCAGAGTAATCTGGCTCCACCAAGTGACAATTTCTGTGACTGCTAGTCTAGCTGGAGCTGTAACACAAATGGGTACTAAATACTAAAATAGTTCAGTAACATTGAGATTTCATTGGGATGCTTTGAACTCCAACAATCCACACATTTTAAACACTTTTTCTTGCAGCATTGATGGTAAGTAAAGACACTGAAGTATTAGAAATGACCAATTTGCCCTACTTGCACAGGATGATGACAATTTGTTTCCTGAAAGTTGAACAGCAACAGTAATAACTGTGAAAATCACAGAATAGTCAGAGTTGTAAAGGACTTCTGGAGAACAAAACCTCTCTGGACAACATGTTCCAGTACCCAGTCATGCTCACAGTAAAAAAGTTTGTTATACAGAAGTTCTTATGTCTCAGTTTGTGCTATTGCTTCTTGTTCTTTCACTGGGTACTACTGAGAAGAGTCTGGCTCCATCTTCGTTTACCCTCCCTCTAGATTTTTACACACTGATAAGATGTCCCTTCAGCCTTCTCCAGGATGAACAGTACCAGCTCTCCCAGCCTTCTCTCAGAGAAGATATGAGATGCTCAAGTCCCTTAACCACCTGAGCAGCCCTTTGCTGGACTCACTCTGGTAGCTCCACGCCTGGACACGGCACTCCAGGTGCACACAGCAGCTGTGAGGGGCAGAGAAGGACCAGCTCCCTCGACCTGCTGGCCATACACTTCCTAATGCAGCCCAGGATATCACTGGCCTTCTTGCCCACAAGGGCACATTGCTGGCTCTAGTTAAACTTGCTGTCCACCAAGATACCCAGGTCCTTTTCTGCCAGTTAGCTGGTCCCCAGCCTGTAGTAGTGCATGGGGTTATCATATTTATCAGCCCAGGTGCTGGACTCTGCTCTTCCCTTTGTTGAACTTTATGAGGCTCCGCTCTACACGTTTCCCCGGCCTGTTCAGTCCCTCTGAATGACAGCGCAGCCCTCCGGTGCCTCAGCCACTCCTCCCAGTTTTGGATCACCAGCAAACTGGTGAGAACGCAGTTTGTGACATCAACCAGACCACTAAGCCAAGGGCTACTGCACCCAAGACTCGCTCCTGGGGTAGAGCAACAGTTACCAGCTCCCAACTTTGTGCAGCTGATCACAATCCTTTGAGCTCGGCTGTTCAGCCAGTTTTCAGTCCAATTCAGTGATCATCTAGCCCATATTTTATCACCTTGTCTACAGCAGACAGTGCCTAAAACCTGATTGAAATCATGAGGAACAACATCCATCACCCTCATCTACCAAGCCAGTTGTTTCATCATAGAAGGCCATCAGGTTAATTGTAATTTTATCAGAATAACTGCAATTAGATAGAAAGTAGGTAGGAATACAATTTCCCTCAAATTAATTCCACAGCCTTCCAGATGCTGGGCAGGTACATAATCATTGGAAGTCTAATGAGGATATGAGAAAGTGCAGAAATTACTACATGGTCTACAATACGGTCTGGAAGAACATGCATTGGAAGGCTCAAAACAGAACAGACATGCTTGCCAATACGCACTCATGAGAAAAGCTATTCCAGTATTTATTGTATACTGTGTATTTTTGAATTAAAGGATGTGCTGAAAGGTATTTAAGGAACTACACAGCGAGAAGGCTGAATGCCAGGGACCATGTACAGCCAGACTGTGAAACTGCTGCTTTGGATGCGGTCTGCATCAGCTTTGTGAGCCCATTTGGGGATCTTGGGCTTATATTTTGCAAGCACACAAGGGCATAAAAGGTACAATTGCTGAAACCTGAAACTACCATCATGCTGATTTTTAAATATCACCTCTTTCTTAGTCAGATGTAAATTTTATCATAAACCGTATCAATCTCTGTGTCATCACTATTACTTGCCCTTCTGTTACTTTAAGTTATTTCAGGAAGACTATGAAAAGGCTGACGTTATCTTTTTTCATTAGAATCCTACTTCAAAGAAGTTATGCACAAAGATATGCACACACGTGCAGACGGCTGCACACACGGGATGTACAAACTGTAAGAAATTAAGTTAATGTCTTCAGTATTAGAGGTCTGTCATCCTCTCTACTTACATCAGAATATATGGGATACAGAGTAATACAGACAGTATTTTGTTTTATGTCCTAAAACAGGAGCACATAAGCAACCTTGCAGACCAAAGGAGCTGCTGGTGTCCTAGATCCTGGTATTTTTCTGACGAAGGACAGGCAGTTCTTAACAAGATAAAAGAGAAAAATCACTTTGAGGTCTAAACTGATTACTTTTGAAGATCCCATTGAGGCAATCCTTCACGCTATGATTTTTGTGTAGATTCTTTGTCATCTTGTCTTAATCTATCTTCTGTATATTAAGAAAAAGAAGTCTTAGTCTTCCTGAATTTGATTTTGAATAACAGAAAAAAAAATCATGTTGTTTCTTTCCCAGATTTAGTCCAAAACTCTGTTCAGTTTTGGACATTATTCGTTTTCAATTAGAGACTTGTGGTATAAGTTGAGAGTTAGTGGGAAAAATCAATACTACTGAAAAAGCCACATTCCACCATCCCATATAAAGACATTTAAATCCAGGGTGAAAAACCCTATTTATCCCAAACTAAAAGTTGACTGTTCAGGAAATAGAGCTTAATTGAGGAGCAGGAAGGAAGAGAGTAGATAGGTAAAACACAAGACAAACAAGAAGAGGAAAAAGTGGCCCTAAATCTTGAAGAAAAGGAATACTCATTTGAAATGTCTGGGGAGTAAGCTCAAATTCAGGCTGTACTTTGGTGCAAAATTTCTGGACAAAAGACCAAAGTGAGGAAACAAAAGAGGTAAACGCAAACTGTCATCTACTTTCTGGTAAATAAATACTTCCTGGTGTTTTCATTAATTAAAAAAAAAAAAAAAAAAAAAAAAAGGCCAATTAAGCTGCCATTTCACAGCTGGCCTAAGCTGAGCAACAACATGCATATGTTGCCCAGCATTTGTTTTTTTTCCTGACAGGATGAGCAGATAGCATATCCGATGGACGAGAAATAGTATCCTTAGGAATGAATCTAAGAAAGGTAGAAATAAGCACAGGAAATACTTATTTCTGAAAGTACAGAATAGAAAACTAGGTAGACTCTGCATCTACAGATGAAGGAGAGAAATGGAGGAAAGTGATGTATGTTGAGTGGACCCACTATATGCACTTTGCTCTACATCGTAGGCATCGAAACTCTCCTGCAAGGGACTCTGTTTAGATCTGTGCTTAAATCTCAGCAAACTATTTTCTTTCATGCAATTTCTACAAAATCGCTTCTTGCTAGAAGAGTCTGAAAGTTCTGCTATAGATTTTCTTCCAACCTGCTCATATCAGAAACTGCTGTCTCAGCTACAGTGAAAATCTTTCCGAGAATACATTGATTGCATCAAAATTTGTGACATAATACTTAATTGTTGTAATATTTCACAGCAGTTTTATCATCTCCACTGCTATGCTCTGCTTCTATTGATTTAAATATTGCTAAAATTGAAGCAAATTGGGTCACAATATCTAATTTTTCGAATGTTCATAAATTTTAAAATACCTCCTGAGTCAGACAAAATAAACTTTAAGAAGAATGGAACAGTCAGTAGGAAGCAAACTTTTGTTTTTCAACCTTCAGCTTCTGCAGTTTCTCTTTCTTAACATAATCTCTAATTTCTACTACACCTATTGTGTCTGCATACAAATATAAAACAGCAACATTGTCATCTTATCATTCTGATTTCTGCAATAAAATTGAGGTATTCTGAAATAACAGAAAACAGATGAAATTGCAGGGAATGAAAAGCTGTAATACTGAACACTATAACAGAACTACAAAATAATAGAATGATAAGAGGCAGAGTGATAAAGAGGAGGAGAAATAGAGAAAAGTGCAAAGATAACACAGAGCTTGGACAATTGTGTCACTATTTAGCATTTCTGTCAATCAAAGATCTGGTCAAATTTGAAATCCACTTCAGCTACAGTTCAGTTGCCTTTCCATACCTCTTTACCACTGATATGTCACTTAGAACTTTCTCTAGTGACAGGTTTGTTTCAACCATTCAAAGAAACACCACTTCGTTAGTGGCAGGCTATGCTGTAGAAAAAAAAAAAAATCTTCATTTCTTACAACCAGCATATTGCTGGGGTATATTGCTCTGGCCATAAAGTTTGGCCTCCACTTTCTGCTGGTGTTACCCACAGTGTTTCTCACAAAGATTTTTAATAATAAATAGTATTTAAAAGTATTTAAAAAATAAAAAGCCGTGCTTATTTTAACATAGGTAGATTACCTAAAGCAGAACTAAATTAACTACTACTGGGTAATTGCATTTGTTTTCCTTGTATATCTTAAGTTATGCCTTGTCTTCTCTGCCATGTTCTCTGCAGTGAAGCTGTTAAAAAGGGCCTGCGTGGGACCTGTTTTGAGAGAACAAAATAATGATCTATGTTCTATGGCTTTTACTCATGAGCAGTGATTAGCTCTTTGAAAGTCAGTCGCCTTTGACACGAACTTCTGAGAGCCAACTTTACCAACAGAACCCCAGCAGGAAGGATAATAATTTTTCTACACTTCATAAAAATCCACCTTAAGCCAGTATTCTTCTCTAGAAGTAGAGCTGGTTGTCTAGATGCATGTAGCATCCCTGAGGCCAGTGTGCTTTGGCCCATGTGCACACAGAGCATGTTATCCTGTCATTCCCTGGACTTTACCTGGAAGGACTGCACAGTACCTGCTGGTGTGAGGCCTCAAAAAGACTTGTATGAATGGGTACATATAGAGTTGTCATGCTCAAAGAGAAAGTTAAAGGAAAAATATCAACTCTAAACCCAGATTTGTCCACATAAATGAAGAGCATCTACACTGACATAGCAATAGAGAGGAGGTACATGAGTGGAAGCAGCTGTTGGCCCTCCACTCCACCAGGATCCAAGGCTTCTGCACCTATTCACTATATAGGTAATATTCATCTCTCAGATTGTGACAGTATTATCATTTAAAGAGCTACAATAAGACACTGTGTTGTACCTACATAAGGGGTTTTTTTTGTATGTTAGCTAGTACCATCAAGATCCAGCACACAGACAAAAGGGCAATTCTTTGTCTCTTTATGGCATTGTTCTACTAGTGCCTTTGAGATATTTACTCATCAGCGGAAAAAATGAGATACACGAGTGGACAACCACATACTTGTACAAACACTGCAAAATAATTTAAAAAACAAAGTTTTGTCAGTAAATATCCCATTTAACAGCTAACACACACACAGGAGTCATACAAATAATTCTGCCATTTACCACTTAGAAACTGAGAAGCAGTGCTAAGTGCTTAGGTCTTGCTTTAGTAACACTGGAGCTGGGGGTGGCATGAGCTTTTTGGAGATAGAGACACTGAGCGGGGAGGGCAGGGGCTGTTTGGCATCTAGCTGCATGCATGTAACTGTGGCAAAATGGAGATGGCCAGGGCCTAGCCACCTGACACATGTTATAATGAAATTAAAACATCAATTAAAACCCAGTGGAAACACTGAAAAAGTGTTAAGCGTTGATACTCATTTTATGGACTCATGCTTCCTCTTTGCTCACTACATTTGCACAATATCAAGGTTTCAAATAGGCAATTATATTTTTATAATAGTGCCAAGGGATTAAGTTATCTTTCTAGATTTCCCATGTAAGTAAAAGGAAAGATTTTATGGCTGCTTAGATCAGTATATATTACAGTGTTTATAATAAAATTATGTCTGTAGTAGAGCAGACAGATGGATCTGACCCACATAATAATCACTGCATGTGTTTTCTCGTCCGAAATATCCCCCATAAAGAGATCATCAAGATGCTTAATAATCTTTTATTTCAAAATGTTTATTAATGTTTTGACTATTTATTTGTATAAAACAGATGAATAATTGAAAACATCTTAGAATATATATGTGCACCAAAAACACACTGATACAATTAATGTAGCTATGATAACTTACAGCTTATTAACTTTAGGTTAAAGAAATACATTGTCTCATGTCAGCTAATTTAAGGTTGTTTTCCTTTTATTGTGTGTTAATTGTAAGCAAAATAAAGTATTTTAGAAAAAAATATACTCTTATTAGAATGCACCCATGGAAATCTTAGAAAAAGAGAATACACTACTAATAACATAATCCAAAATAAAACTGGTGTGCCCTGTAGCAGCTTATGGGCCTTATTTGATAAATCTTTCTGAAACATTAAAGAAATGGAGCATATGACCATACATAAAAATGTAATGACAGCTAAATAATGCTCCCAATTCTTTTTAACCTTGCTGAAGGGTAGATATCAAATGTTTGGTTGTCAAAATCATTTATTTCTACAGAATTTTTAGGCAAACATGCTCAAGTCAGTACAACACCTTTTGCAAGAGATAATGGTTATGTCAGCTTATTCAAAAAGAAGGGGAGGAGGCTTCAAGTTGCAAGTTTGCTGCTTTTTCAGTGCAAGGGGAGAGGGAGGGTGGAAGGGGAAAGGAAGAAATGGATGACACTAGCACCTTACAATCCTTACAGCTCTCAAACATCAAATACTGTTGAATTCCCGATAAGACACTTCAAAGTTGGTATTAGCTACGTATTTCCTACTGAAAACTGATAAGAACTGAAGGATGGAAGGCAGTTCCCAAACCAATCATCTTTGGTCACGGGGAAGAGCACTGTGAGGCAGCTGGAGTGAAGCGCAAGTCGCAGGAGAGGGGGCAAGCCTGAGTCAGCAAGCTCTGAGAGACGGAACCATCTCCCGGGGCTCCTGAGGCGACTGCAAGCACGAGAGGTCTGTGTGCTTCCCGCCAAACAGTCTCCTCCACCACCTAAGGGAGAAAAACGCTGATAGTGTGCAAGAGCCACTTGTAAGGACACTTTGCAGTATAAATTCTACTTGAAATTTCACATAAATGCACCTCGCACATACCTTTTCTTTCATCCTGACAGTACGCATTTTGTTGTGTACACTGTAATTTCAAACCCTTATATCTTGTTTTGACAGTAGTGAAATATGGGTCATACCCACTATCCTCTTCTAGATGAGCTATTCTGATGCTTTTGCACCATACAGATCTGGCAATGAGGGAACTGAAGGGAAGTATTTTAGTTGGGTTTGTGGCCAGGTGCCTCATCAAAAACTTCTTGTTAGTCATCACAGCACCACCGCCCTTCTGTCTCTGTCATCTCTTACATGATCAATGGGTATCACCAAAAAATGAGTCTAATAGTAGATATAGGGAGGATACAGTGAGTCTAATCACCTGACCTTATAAAGCCATAAAAGTTGCACCAGTTACTGAAATCACAGAATGGTTGAGGTTGGAAGGGAGCTGCAAAGATAATCTAGTCCAATCCCCTCTTCAAGCAGGGACACCTAGAGCACGTGGCACAGGGTCAGTAGGAACATTTAAATCATTCTCCAATAAAGACTGGATTATCAAGATCTTTCTTAAGTGTCCACTAAAAATGTTAAAAATACATTTATCTGACGACTTTGATCATGGTAGCAATCAAAGCAATTAATTAACATCACACAAGATATTTCATAACTGACTGCTTGCTTAGAGAGGAAAAAAGCAAGCACTTTCTGACCTACAAGCCCCTTATATAGGCTGCAAGACAAATATGTTGCAGAACAGCATGTAACACCACATGAAAACTGGGAGAAAAGCAGAACGCTCATAGAATCACAGGGCAGATTCTCTTAATTTAATTATATGATGTAACTCTATAAGTAAAATCAAGCCAAAGATTAAAAGACATCTTTTAATACTCCATCAACCCCAGTCACAGCAGCAGCTGTTTTGCCACTTGAATATCCCTACTAGAAATAAACTAAGCAAGGGCACCTCAGACAAAGATCACAGCAACAGCTTTTATAGACCAAAATACGGAATAGCTTACATCAAAGAGTCAGCTGAGCGATAAAAATTAATTCTCTGGAATCCCACATCATAAATTACGAAAATAATACAGAGGAAGTAACCCACATATAAAACTGATAGAAAGACAAATATTTTGAGATACGAATTAGCACAACTTGGTAACCGTTAGAATGAAAGATCATCAGAATACAAAAATTAGATATTTAAAAACAAAAGCCAAAATGCAAAAACATATCTACAAGCCTTGCTGAAAGCACTATAAAAAATTGCTTCATTAAACGAGTAGAAATCATTAAATGCGCCAGATAGAGAAAAAAAAAATTACCTTGATACAGATATGCTCAGGAATAAATATATAAATATAAAAATAATCAAGACTGAGCCTTAGATAGCAATTAGAGAGCATTCCTTCTCAATCAAAGCACGGTTCATTTAATCCCAATCAGCATATGTGTGTCAAGTAAATGAACGGCTAGAAACCTTACCAGTATTACCGCAAAGCTAATTGCTTGCTGGCTAAATGCAAAACATGTGCTAGCTATATGTGAAAAGTTTGCAAGAAAAGGTATTACTTCTGGTTAGAGTAAGTATTTAGGTATTTAGCTGTAAAATAAAAAGGAGAAAAAAAAAGAAAGAAAGACAAGTTTAATTAGATAATTTTGTGTAGTGTTTAGAGAGAACTATTTGGAAGGTTCCAGAGGAGGTTTTTAGTTGCTGTTGAGCAGAGCAGTATAGATAGTTATTGGCTGTAAAAGAGATAGATATCTGTAGGAAAGTATGTTGTATAGTCTTATTTAAAAAAAATGTATTTATATTGAGTATATTATTTTTAATATCTATTACTTCCTCTGCATCATGCTGGTGGGATTACCTGTTTGGTTTTGGCGTGCTTATTTGGAGGTCAAGAGGGTTGGTAGGTTTTGGTAGACTATACGAGAGAGTCAGAATGGAGCAAGTAGATGTAAAGAGACACTAAAATTGTGTTGCTTTGGTCCTGTGACACCGCAAACTGAAACAGAAGGTCTAATATATTTAATTGGCTCATAACTCTGTGTGTTGGATCCTAAGGAGATCGTGATTCTTTTTGGTATCATTCCCTTTCTCAAAAGCACATCTTCACACTGCATAAGAAAACGGTTCTGCAGAGCAACTTATTTGCTGAAAGAAAACGCAAGCCCAACTTTGTGAGTATTACTGGCCATGAGTTAAATGACATTTATTTACTGCAAAAGCAACACGGATGAAGCTGCTATTCTAAATAACTAGCTAAAAACTTCTTCCAAGGAGTGTGTAAGGATAAATGCTTGCGTAGCACAGACGGTGGCTTCCATTCAAAATCTATGAGTTTTTCCAGCCCTAAATCAGCTTGCCAGATCAAGCTGCAAAGAATAGTATCAAATAGAGTTTTTTTTTTTTTTTTTTAAATCACAGTAGCTGGAAGATCTTCATTTTTGAGATATAACAAATATTCCATTATTAATAGCTTGTTGCTTAGGGATTATTTTTTCTCCTATTACAGAGTAGAAATTAATACAAGTTCAGTAGTCCGCGTCCCATAAAATTAAGCATATACGAAGGACCTGCTTCAGTGGCACAAAATGACATAACTGAACAGGCCTTTTTGTCAGGGGGTGCAGTGGGGCAGGTGCAAGGGGGAAGATAGTTCAGCTTGCACATAAAAATCCTTCCAGGTGCAACTCACATAGCAATATTTTTCATGATGTTACTTTTTTTTTTTTTTCTTTCTATGGTTTC
>NW_010577468.1:456977-475151 GCF_000705375.1 Tinamus guttatus | reverse complement strand
GGGGCGGGGCGGGGGGCCCCTTCCGGTGCCACTTCTTTCCGGGGGGAGGCGGCTGTTCGGCCGCCGTGCGGGCGGGAATGGCGGAGATTTGTCCCCCGTGTGATAGTGCCGGCCTCGCCGCCGTGTCGTGATAGCCCCTCCGTGACCCATCGGTGCCTCCCTCCCAGCCCGCCTTTGGGCGTGGACAGGACCTGCTTTGTGGCTCTAAGAGTGACCGTGGCTGAAAGTCAAGCGAAAACGACCGTTTCTGTGCAGTTCTTGCATTTGCTGGTCTCTTCAGTGTACTCACATACCACTAAAAAGACCCATGGGCTTTTCTGTGTGTCTTCCTTGGTGTTGGGGAGCACTGTGCTGTGTCATCTCACTGGGTTACTTGTCCTTTATATTTCTAAATGTAGAAGATGGCTGAACACCTGAAAAAGACCTTCAAAGACAGTCTGGGTGATATAAAAGAACGAATGAAAGAGAAGAGAAATCGGAAATGGATAAAGCTGGGTAAAATCAACTCAATCTCAAATGTGAAGTGCAAAAAAGCAAGTAAGATATGAATATCTTATCACAAATTTTATAGGCTTAAAAATAATAGCTACGTCGAAACACTCTTTGGTGTTGTTGTTGCAGCCACCAGCTCTGTGCAAATGAAGAGTATTCAAGCAAATAACAGAGCTCTAGCAGTTGCGTTACAAGAAGAAAAGCTCAAACTCAAGGAAGCCCAGGATATGATCCTCCTTTTACGGGAAGAGTGTCAAGATCTGAAGGTTCAGATGTTTGATTTGCAGAGAAAGCTTAGGTTTGAGAAAGCACAAGGATCTTTCAAGGTATTTTTAATAATATCTTTATAACCATAAATAAGCTGTCGGTATCTTTAAGAATTTCAGTGTTTCATGAAAAGTTATCTTGATATGCAGAACAAGGTTTTGTTGATTTTTTTTTTTTTTCCCCTCCCCACTCATTCTGATAATTACCTGTGTATTTTTTGGTTGCACTTGCTTTTGTAAGTAAAATCTGTGCTCTGTGTACTCCAAGCAGTTGAAGGTACCAGGGACATGCTTAGTTATAATCCTGGTGAGGGGCTATTACGTGGATAGCTGAATAAAATAGTAGCAAATAGTATTTGCCTTCTTGCTCTGCTAGACTCGACTGTCAGCCTTGAATGAGATAATTTCCAAAGTTTCCCGGAATTTACTGGACTCTGTTGATCTCCTTCGTCCGGCAAAGGGCTTGTGTTTCACAGATGTAGTAAGTACCTCTATGCGAGGGAGACTTCCTGTTAATTATTTCCCTTGCCCTATTTTCCTTTTCCTCTAGCATATGTGTGTGGGGTTTTTTTTGTTTGTTTGTTTGTTTGTTTTGTGTGTGTTTGTTTGTTTTGAGATTTGGGCTTTAGGTTGGATGCAAAATTAGTCCCAAATTTCCCAACATGAGGTGGGGTCCCATTGCGGTGGTGCCTATAATAGACTGTGGGACTGACATCCTACTAGGAAGTGATTGAGGCACCCTGTTTTTCTATGGCTTCCTGCCTCATGTCCCCTGTGTTTTCTTCCTTTTGCTGCTGACTGATTGGTGTGGTGGTGGTTACTTACTGGAGCTGACTGTGTGAGATTTCACAACACTTGTTTGCCAACTGGTTGCTGCATAGGCAGATGTTGAAGAGATATGTTGCCAACTTTGAAATTTTTACTTTTTTTTTTTTTTGGGAATTCACTGGCCACTATCAAGCAAATATTAAAAAACAGGATTTGATTAGATAGTGATAACTGCGATGTCTTTAGGAAATAAGAGAAGAAAGTACACACTGTCATGGGATTCTGGCCTTTCTGTGTTTAACTTAGCTCTTGTCTAAAATGTGTGTATGATGCACTCATGCCTCAGGTGTTTAATCACAGCAAGATCTATTTTGTTGACAGAACCAGAGCGTGTTTTCTTCAGTGCTTGAGAATAATTCTGGTGCTATAGGACAAATGTGTTCTGTGTAAGTACCATATGTTAATGCAAACTTATGTTTGAAAAAATGGGTTACAGTAAGGCTTTCTGACTGGAAAGGGCAATAAATCCAATGTAATATAAGCAACTCATTGTTCTATTTTCCCTTTAAAGAAGGAGCCCACCATTTGTTAATGGAGATGATCGTTTACTTCGAAGGGAGGTGGAGACTGCTGGTGATGGAAATGAGCTGGCTCAGTCAATGTCAGAGATCTGCCAGGAATCTGAGAATGGCATTTCATTAGTGAAAACATTTCCGGACAAAGGTACCTAAATCTAAGTAGAAATTGGATATTATTCCCTTTTTAAGCTTTAAAAAAAAAGGCATTACTGGTCTTGAAGTAATTTTGAAGCAATTTTCCATTGTTATTGTAAAGGGTCAGCAAAAGGTAAGCTTTTTGAACAGAGATGCCTACCAAAATGGGGAAAGAATTTGTAAACATCTTTTGTATGCCTGCAATTGAGTTTTATTATTGAAATGTTCTCCAGACTAAATTGATCCTTACTGATGTGTTAGCATTTATGCAGTCAGTGCTTTCGAGCAAAGACAGACGTACAGGAAAATAAATATAAAACTAAACAAACATTTTTAAATTTTATATACTGTCATGTAAAATATTACAAATATTAGCCTAAGTACATGTATATTTCTGTTCATTTATAAATCTACATTTCATAACTTATTTATGGATAAGTAAATATGAGGAACCTTTCCAAACTCTAGAAGTCTAGAGGAAAAGCTTCAAGCTGCAATGTACTTAACCTTTATGGCAGCCTGCGGAGAGCAGGTCTTATCTTGGTTGCAATATACTGGGTTGCACAAATCTGTTGATAAAGGTTTAATAGACTAATTGTTGACAGTATCAGAACCTGAACAAGACTTCTCTAGGGTGTTAATATTTAGTTTAATATGGCTTTTCATCTTCAATTACAAGGACAAACCTATGATTTCCATCTGGATAATGCAATATCAGAGTTGGAAAATGTTCCTTCAAGTGAAAAGGATAAGCAGCTTGGTAACGTGTTACCAAAAAGTGTGTCCACCAGGCGTCGCTATTCAAAAATGAGAACTCAGGATGAACTTTGCACTGGTGCCTTGGACCATACTGAAACCCCTGATTCAACAAGAGTGCTTTCGAAACAGGATGAAACTAGACTTCTGGAAAGTCTACAGGAATGTACTGTGGAAAGCATAAATTCAGCTATTTCTCCATTGAATAAAAACACGGTAGATTCAGAGCTGGTCTTGAGGCAGGTACATTCTGCAGCTGCCCAGGTCAATTCAGACAATTCTGATTTTAAACAACATGAGCATAAAAGCAGAGAAGGCTCTCAAGCAAAGAGAGAGAAGCGTCCAAGGAAGAAACCGGAAGAGACTAAAAATACATCCAGACCAAGATCAAAGAAGAGGCAGGGTAAAGAGGCTTCCAAGGAAAAGTCAGACTTCTTGGGCCGTTGCAGTGATGCTTATGACTTTCATTTTGAAGAGTCCATCCATGTTACACCTTTTCGACAAAATAGGGTGAATGACACAGAAACCAGTATGGATGACAAAAAAGCCTTACCTGAAAATGATAGCAGTGAATTGAGCAATACTGAGGAAGATTCAGATGATAGCATCTATGTTCCTTATAAATCGAAAAAACGGAAAAGCTCCGTGGGCCAGAATGACAAGTCACCAATCCATCCAAGACCAAGATCTAAAAGATGCCTGGCACAGCGTGAGCTGAAACTCCAAAATGAAAAAGAAGCTAAAAGCAGTAAATCAAGTGACAAGTCTCTTGGTAAGTTTGGAAGTTGTTTTGTAATTACTGCTTTATGTTTTATCGAAGCATACTGTTTCAGGGGTTTGAGTTTTTTAAAAACTAATTTATGTGATAAAAATACTTGAGATTATCTTATAAAAACCATTAAGTTCTTTTTATTTTTCATCAGAACAAATTAAATCAAAAGCTTGAATGTTTTTAAGTTGATCATTTTTCTGTTAAAGTGAGAGGAAATAAGAGGTGTAAGTAATAGGTACTGCTGAGAGTTTAGTTCACGTCTAGTTTGCTGGAATTATCATAAATGGTAACAATACAGTGGTGTGGGGTTTCCTTATTTGTTCATTTTTCATATTTTCAGGAGAGTCTTTTGAACCATCTCGTGGTCTCTGTGATGTTACCAACACTGCTTCATCACTCCTCCCAGGAAACGCGCTCGCTGTCCTACAAGGCGAAGTGTCTCCAGCTCCAAAACGCAAGAGGAGCTGTACTCTTGCTGTGAGCTATAAAGAACCAAGCATTGCAGGGTAGGTGTCTGAATTTCAGCTTGATAGGCAAGTTAAGGGGGTTCTTATCAAAACATTCGAAGAGGGGGGTCTGATGTTAGTAATATAGTTATGTAAAATTGGGCATGCTAGTTGGAAATTAAAATGCTTTAAATGGAGTGGGGAAAGGAAAACTCAATCTTGTTGTATTTTTTACAGGAAGCTTAGGAGAGGAGATCCATTCACAGATACATACTTCTTGAATTCTCCAATTTTCAAGCAGAAAAAAGATGCTAGACGTCATTCTCTTAAAGCATCCTTGTCAAAATATAATGAGAAATTTGTTGGTTGTCGTTGAGAATTCCTGTCACACACGCAAAACCATGAAGAAAGGAGTTTTTGACCCAAGAAACTATCACACAACATCTGATAAAATATTCAGTTTTGTTGAGATGTCTAATACTAAGGATATAAAATTAAGGTCTTGTGTTTTTAACCCAGTGACTTGTTCTTAAATGCAATTTATCTTGAAGACATAAGACTATTTCTGTCTATTTAGATGATTCTGCTCAGACCCTTTTGGGAGAAGGCATTCCTGCAATATGAGTCTGTGGGTATGTCAGAAATAGTTATCTTCACTGTTCTTTCCCTCAGATAACTATGTATACCCTCCTTGATGTCACAGTGACTAGCATGAGTGAATTTTAAGTGGCTAAGATCACTAGATTTTTTTTTAAATCATGTTGTGCATATTTTCTTTATACCAAGCTTGTAGTTTCATATTGAAGCTCGTAATAAATGTGTTTAGTACTGAAAACTCAGAATTGATTTGCATTCTTGCATAGCTTCTATTGCTGCTACAACTGTAATATTCTAAATGGCACCATCAGCTGTAGATACACTGCAAAACTATATTCTCCTTCCCTCCCACACTTCATTCAGTGGTAAGCGCATTCAGAAGTAGTTCAGTTGTGTAGTTGGACCTCAAACTAAACAGTTGTATGGGGTTTGTTAACTCATGTTCACTGCAGTACCAACCAACTTACACAGTTGTTTCATCCTGGTTAATTTTTGGTAATGACTGTGTAAAGAGGGGTGTGTTGTGGTTTGGGGTTTTTTATAAATGTGTTTTTTTTCTTTTTTTTTTTTTTTTGGGGGGGGGGTGGGGGAGACCTGCAGGCAGAGGGTGCATTACTTCAATGCATTTTTTTTCCCTGAAATTGCAAGTGCCGCTTGTTTAAGATCTACCACTGTTACCAGGTGCTACTGCAGTAGACAGTTTGCTTAGAAAAATTCTTACAGCACCTCCACCATGATGTCAGGGTTGCACAACACTCAAACTGGTATTTCTTTGCCTATTTATAAAAGTTCTAAAATGTATAAATGGGCTGCAGCAGGAGTACAGGAAGAAGAAAGCTGCATCCCCTTTCCAAGTAAGTGGGGAAAGTCTTGCCAATCTTACTTTAAATCTGATCCTAAATCTTTTGCACTGTAGGAAGTTGGGTAGAATGATTTCTCAGCTTTAAGGTATTACATTAGGAAAAAGCCTTGCAAGGGTTGTTTACTTCGTGCATGAGAAACAACTCAACATACAGAGCAGCCCAAAGCAGGTGGACTTATTTTTGGCATGAGGAATCACTGCAGTCCAATCTCATGTAGAAGGATTTCAAGTGTCAGGTGGGTGGTGTTCCTAAAACTGTCCTAGAAAAAAGGCTAAGCCTTTTCTGAAAGCTACTTGCTCTACTCAAGTGCCATTCAGTGTATGGCCTGATGTGACATCTTCACTGGTAGATTAAAAGAAGGGGGGGGGGAAAAATCTTTCTACTCCATCATTACTTGTCAGGCAGTGGAGAGATCTAGCAGTTTATTTTATAATATTCAAAATAAGTGTACCCCTTGAGTGACAGTAGCTGATGGGAGGTAAGTATAAGCTCAGAAGGGACAAGATTTAACTTTCAGAACTGTTAATAGGGGGTACTTTGGAGGGCCACCACCACCAGAAGCATTTTCTGAGAGAGGAAAAAAAAACCAAGCTTTTGAATAATCTTTTTTCTTCTTTTTCTGAGTTAAGGCAAGTGTGGTAAGAAAGCCCTGTAAGAGCACTGTCGCTCAGTTAGTTTGAAGCTGGAGTGGTAACTGGATTCTTTTACAGTATTTTATACTGAATTCTCAGCTTAGTTTATTGACTGCACTCATTTAATTGATCCCAGTGAACTCCTAGGCTTCCTGAAGAGTTCAACTGCTGCACTCTTGTGGCTTCAGTGTGCTCAGTTGTGAAATTCAGTGCATGTGTAGTGCAAAAAGCAGTTAAATAAGAGACCAAAAGTAGGGTTGTGTGTGTGTATATATATATAATTTAAAACTATTCTGTACCAATACAATATATTAATTTTACAAATGTAAAATTCATCAGCTATTAAAGCATTTGCAAAAACCACATCCTACTGTAACTTTATTGCACAGTATCTATGAAAATATTAATTTTTAAATTAGAAAACAAATGTTCCAATATAGAAGAGACAATCTGATTGAAAGACAATAAGAAAATCTACTCTGAAAATAACAAAGTTTCACAGGATACCAAGCTTAACAGGTGCATCTGTAGGCCCAATCTACAAAATAGGATTATAGTATCCAATACTGGCTATAAAACAACTCTCTCACTGTACCTTAGTTATAGATCCAAATGTAAGTCCGGCTAATTTCATATGAAACACTGAGGCAATTCTAGTGTTAACAGTTTGAACACCGTGTGTACCACACTACTTCCAGGTAGGTTCTGACATGCTTACTGAATCAACTTGTAATTTAACATTGCACAGGCATTTTACAGGACTATATTCTTTGATAACAACATAAGGTGTTTTTTTCCAACCTTATCACTACTGAACTTTACCAGTGTAACACCTGTAAATACAAAACACCAAGAATAAAAGTAAAATTTATTCTTCACAAAAGCAGTTATAAACTTTAATTAGAAAATGTCAAGTGACAGATTTTTGGCCTGTACTTATCTCCATGAGGAAGTTAGTTAGGTGTACCTCTTAAATGTAGTGTAAGCAACAAAATATATATTATATATATATATGTGCTTCATTTGATGATATATGATGATTTGTTAACATGAGTTGTAAAATGTTAATATGCTCCTGGCTCTAAATAATCACAGTTACTAAGTATTTACAATAAAGCTTGGTAGAAAATCCAGTTTACCACAGAGGGAAATACAACCTAGAAGCTGTCATATATTGACTAGTTTTGTGTACAATCCTCTTATCTCTGCTTTCACAATCTAAAGAATTTACCAGTTGAGAGTAGGAAATGGCGTGAATCGTGAAGTGCATCAAAACCTTATCCCCTACTAAGCCAATTAAAACTAAGCCTAGTGTATACCAACCAGATTTTCTGAAGTTATTTTGGGTACTTATGTCCTGCATAAGCCAAGTCACTAAGACATTACCCATCTAACCAAATTTTTACTTCATTAGTGGTTATGAGATTGGAATTTGCAGGTAAAATGCTTCTCAAAACCCCAAGTCAATAGAAAAAATTGCATCTATCAACGTTTCCAGCAGTTCTTTCTCAGAAGTGCCTGCTTTTCTCTCACAGCTCCTGCTTTTTTTTTCTTAGAAAAAGTGTCTTACTAAAAAGCAAAAAATCTATAACGAAACAAATATTTCAAACCCTCACCTTAACTTATTTTTCCTTTTTATTTTTTTTTAAACTGGAAAAAAAAATTTTTTTTCAAAGAGAGACTGTAAGCTAAAACCTTCACATTCATTGTCTAGGAATTTTCTTCATATTCCCCCAAACATGTGCACTTTCCCACATGTTCTGAGGCTGTAGCTCATACTGTAATGGGCACACAAAAGAAATTTTCATTGATTTTAAATACATCATAAAGCATTTTAATAAAATAATCTTTCTAACTTCAATATAATACAGGTTTGCAAAACTAAAAGGGTTTTTAAAAGTGCTAATTATTAAACAGAAGTTTCTTGAAAACTTGAAGTCCCAACAGCTCCAAAATATAACGGCTTCCTTTGCCCATATAGGAGGCACACTGATTGGTTGCAAAAAAAAAAAAAGACAAAGTGTCACTTGTCAATTAATCCGGCTTCTTTAATTTTTGTATAGAAGAATTTCTCCAGTATATTGGCACATTTGTAGTATTCACTCTCGGGGGGGTTGTACTCTCTGCAATTTGTAAAGACTCGCTGCAAGTCTGCCATGAATAATTTCTTAGACACGTAGTACCTATTCTTGAGTCGTTCACTCATTGTTTTGAGATCTGTACAGGAGAAAAAGAGATTAGCACTGCTTGATTCATATATTTTGTGTAGCAATAACCTTTAATATTTCTTTGTCCTTTAAAATGAACTGATGGCAAAGTTAGGAGCTGCAATTATTAATTCCCCTCATCTAAGCCTTGATCTTGATACCTTGTAAATTCACGCAAAAACTTTTAACGTCAACAGCATCAGTTGCACTCCTAGAGATAAGGTTTTTATTTTTTTTAAAAAAAACCCTATAAGAATGATTCCACGGAGATCTTAAAAATATAAATAAAGCATCACATTTCTATTCTCACACTTTGTGTTTTCTGTATCAGGTGTCCTTAACTGCTGTGTGAATATGTGGGGCAAAGCTACTGCGAGCTCTGCTGGAGGGGTCTTAGGAGTATATAGGAATTCGGATGACTTCACAGGATATACATTAACTATCACATACTTTTCCACAGTCTTCATATATTTTACTTACATCTTCAAAGTTACAATTATGCATCCCTTTCTGAAAATGACACGAGAATTGAGCTCTCCCACCTTCACAGTGCCATAAAACTACTATTGATAACAAAACATTCTTTAAAAAAATGTTTTCCTTTATACTAAAATCTGTCATCCATAAAGCACCTAAATCACCTCTGTTCTCCACACAGTTCATCCTGGTAGCTCCTCCGAGGCATCTGAGAACTTGGTCTACCCTGTAAGTGCTAGCAATGAGTTCTCCTGGCATTTCCCAGCTCAGAGGCTCCAACAACTCTTTCACGGCAGTATTTGAGCCCAGGCTACAGCACCACATTTGTGAATCTTGATGCAAATATCTAAAATAGGAAGATCTTAACGAACACTGCTAGCAAAGCAGAGACTGAAGACCTCCACAGCAAATAAGTTACTTCCCAGACCACAGCAGTTTTAGAAGTGATATGTCTATGAAATTAGAGTGATAGTCCCTTTATCTCCTACTGTCTTTTCCTTTTTTTACAATTTGAATTTGGAAAAATAGAGAAAAGCATATCAAGATGAAAGCGGGGAATTATTTAAGAAAGGAAACTGGATGCTCTCAAATTTGTTAGATACTCTGAAATACCTATTCCAGTGATATATAACTTGCTATGCGCTAGCTTTACACAATATTTTGCAAAAGGAAAGGCAGTCTAATTTTTTTTTTAATGTGTAATAGCAAGCCAGAAACTCTCAGTTGATTCTTGATACTGTCATTCTGCAACCTAGTAGACTGCTCTGCAGCTGAGGACTTACTGTTCTTGGTAGTACTTTCAGGCAGAAGGAGGGAGGGAGGGAAGAAGGAAGGAAAGAAGGCAGGAAGGGAGGAATCCTTAGGACAGTCTCTGACTGACTTTGCAGACTGTATTCTAGAACACCATATCACTAATTCAATCGCATTTGCCTTAAGTAAGAGTTGATTAATAAGCATCTATACCTATCAAGTAAAATATGTAATTAAAACAGAAGTTTTTGCTTGCATATACAGTTAGCATACAGTTAGGCTTCTTCTAATCAGAACCAATAATTCTTATGTAGGTTACGGATTTACAGTGATAGACTGAGCTAGGATTTCAAGTATCTAAGCAAAATGAGATCAGCAAACATCTGTTTGGGAAAGTGTGAAGCTGCTTAGATGCTAAAGTTCCCAGATTCATAAACCACATGGACCTTTTCAGGTTATCAGATTGCTCAGGTCCATCTCTACAAAAAGTTTGGAAGCATTTTTGTACTTGGCCCTCGAAAGCATTTCTATTTAGCCTTTGAATAAAGCTCATTAAGGTACTAGCATCTGGGAAGTACTAATGCAGTGATTTCAGGTCTCACATAGCCATTATTGGAGAAAAATAAAATCACAGAAACAGAAAAAAATAATGACTCCTCCAATATGTCATTTACTGCTTAGAAGGAAAAAAAACATCCATTCAAATGTGGCACTAGCTCGAAAAAAAAAAGTTTTTTTTAAAAAAGTCAGTGCTAATAAAAAAAAAAGTTTTTTTTTAAAAAAGTCAGTGCTAACGTGTCACTATTTTTTCAAGCATCCATTCATGCTGAATTGTAATATGCAAGAAAATAGCACAAAATTATGGTAATGTTTTAACAGTAACAACAGAGCCATTTTCAGCACATGTAAGCATAATAGAAAAATAACACTTTATTATGAAAAGCACATATTAAAACAAAGGTTCTTCACCTTTCATTTTGCAAGACCCTTTCTTTTAGTTATAGGCCTTTGGAGTCATTCCCTGGAATCCCAAGAACCAAAATGAAAAACACGGTATAACAACTCCAATTTCTGAGCAGAATTTAGGGATTATTTCTGGGCGTTTAATGAGGTATTTGTCATTGAATAAATTAAGAGATTTCTACTTTAGTCTCATCTCGTTTCACTCCTGCTTTATAGAGAATCAGAAACTCAAAGTCACCGAAGTTAGATGCTGCACTGCATCATAACTGCTGAGTTAAATCTGCTACGTTTGTCCAGAAGTTCTGTGTACGGACATTGAAATCAGTTTAGCAGTGATCGATTTAAGAAGATGCCTTATCATCAGCAAACACAAAGCCACCTGGCATTGCTAAAGCATCATAAAGGGGCCTGCTGCAAGGAACCGCACTGATGTAGCTCAGTGAATGCGAATGGGTGGGCCAGTAAAGTCTGAGCTTGTGAAATAGTTGCGTCAAGTCTGTGCTTCAATCATCACAAATGCTTTTCATTTGAATGTCTAGCTAAACAGTTCTCTCCCTTAAAATTGTCTGCAGCCATTTTTTGAGAACGATGTTTATACCTCAAAAGTTCACATTTCACCCCAATATGCTTGTCTGACCAAGGCTCAAAGCACACTTACAGCTGTAAGGAAGAAACTGCAACAGAGATCCAACTCCCACTACAGCACAAATGTAGATGCCTACATATGAACTATATGTCTAATGCCTAATCATCGTATGGATGCTGGAAAACTTCATCACCTCACTGTAAAGCAGACACTGGCTGCTCAGTGAAATCTCTCTCCACTGACTACAGTGAGAGTTTGGCTGCATCTCCCGCTTAACCCCACAGCTTTCATAGCACAGATGAACAAGGGGAGAACAAGGGGATAAAACAGCACTCCTGAAAACAATAGACTGCAAGAGCACTTAACAGCAAAGAAATCAATAAACACATTAGAAGCCTATGGACATGGTATAACAACCTTAGAGGTAGTTAAAAAAAACCTTACAGACCTTGCAAACATCTTATAATTTAGTCTCTGCAGAAATGTAAAGGCAAAAATTAGCTTTTCTATTAGTCAGCACTGTTACTTTTTAGATGCTTTTGGGATACTGTTTGTTTTTCACTGAATTTACGTCATGAGCTTTGTACAATAGCAGCACACTGGTAATGAGCTGATCATGAATCAAAATGTGGGTTAGTTGTGCTGGGTTCCTTGGTTGGAAAAACAAAGGAAACCAAACAAAGACCTCAGCTTAATCCTAAAATGAGAGCTGCTTTCCCCCTCCCCCCTTGCCTCTCTGGGCAAGGAGAGCACAGACAATAACCCAGGCAGCAAGTTCTTCATAACCACTGAAAGGTTTATTCAGATTAAACAGCCATTTCGCCTCTGCTCAGAAAAACAGAGGAGGACTAATTTGCCACGTGACGGCGCAACACGGTTCTGCTTCACTGGTGGAGGATCCGTTTGCCTCAGGGATGCAGGAAGCTGACTGCGGCTCTTATAAAGTACGCATCTATCTGCTCTTTGGAAATGATTAGGTGAATATAACCACTAAGCCAAATTAGTAGGCACAATCAAGGACTCTACTAACATTCTCCTTCTCTGAGAAACTGATTGATAATAATCTGTACTGAACTCGAATTTCATTCTCTAGTAAGATTAAAAACACAGAAACTGTAAATAGAGAGATGGGGATGAATATTACACAAACAGTGAAGAAATACCAGGATTCAGTTAAATCTGTTACAGTGCAAATCAAAACAAGTATCTAATTAGAACTGCACTGAATCATCTAAATTATCTAAATCATCATCATCTAAATTATTTGACATACCAGTCAAAAGAAAAGTAATTAGCACTTGTACACTTCCCTTTGCAAGCAAAAATGCATAAACACTAGCTGTTTGCAAAAAGAAAAAAAATCCAAAAGGTGCAAAATACAAAACTGAAAGTTGTAAAACAGGTTCTTATAACCAGTTGCATAAAGCATTTTGTTAAACTTCATAAATGAACTCTATACTAAGTGTCAATTAGAATAACCAGTACTTTGGAAAGGTTTCCTCTATGTGATTTAGGAAGCTTAAATACCCTTATACCCTTTCAAAGCAATTCAAACACTTAGTATTCCCGAAAGTTTGCCTCAAGATTCTTTAACATATCAATCGCCCCTGCAATGACAAGTTACCACACAAGAGATCATATTCTTACAGCTCTCAAACTAGCTCAATCCCCAAAGCTTCTGACTGCATGGTTTAAGGGGACTCTGTAGGGTATACACTAAGATTTCACATGAATTTATCATAAATGCTTCACAAAGGTCACAAAATAATCATAAATTTCAAACAGCAGCATTGTATTCTTGGCACTTCAGGGCTGCAAGTATCTTTTAACATATGAACATATGAAGTATGTTAATATCTTTTAACATATGAAACAATCATATTGCTATTTGCCAAGTCTCTGGCTATAAAGATTTTTAAACTCTATACTTAAAAAACGTTAATGTCATTACCCATGGGAAACCTTATAACTTCATAATATCCAGGAGCTTCTGTTCTCTTCACAGGTTCCATGAAGGGCCAAGCGCTTTGATGGCTCTTTGGTAAAGAAAAAAGTAAGGTATCTAATATGGAAACTCTATATTATAAATCATTTAAAAATCTTTACAGAAGGCAAACTAGAACTAGCACTCACCTTCACCTGCTGCAGGATAGTTTTTAATGTGCTGTAAAGCTGATCTGGATCCTTGGGCTCTTTACTTGAAAGAAAATATTAATACAAAAAGATTAGTTTGAAACTTCATTCCTAGAATCTACCTCTCACCTGAATGAAATTCCAGAACTTTATGGAAAAAGAAAAACAAAACAAAAAAAAAACACTTTCACCTCCTGCAGATTTTTTCTGTCTTTCAACGGATAGAAGAAAATTTCAAGTCATTTTTCCCAATGTCATTTAAGACATTTCTCAAACTCTGGAAACTGCTTCAGCACTTTTCTTTGGGCAGCACTTACCCTCTCTCTTTTCCACTTGGTTTCCAGCCAGTCTCTCCTGTACATCAAAAACATTGAACAGTATATGAGAACCACAGGAGGTCAAAGCATTAACTGAGTTAATGCAACTCTAAAGCATAAGCCATTTCTGCTCTCCCACAAAATAAAATTGGTTTGTTTTAATAAAAGCTAATCCTACTAAAAACACAGCAATCTAGCTTCCAGGCCCATTTCAATTCCTACAAGACCCTTTCTTCAGGCAGCTGCAAAAGATTCTAAAATATTCCTACAAGAAACACACTGGATTTAAAAAAAATACATATTTTATTACAGTCTTTGTAAAGATAAGTGATGTTAAAATCATCTTATATGTTTCCACAGAGACATAGAATAAATTGCAGAAGAGACAGCTGAAAAAAAGATGACACTTAAAATTTAATTCTGTTTTGTCCTATTCCAAATAGGTCCCTATTTAGCATGGAATTCGTCCCTGTACAGGAGCTCAGTGCATAACAGTGGTGCCAGAGGGAATTTGCTGACTATACTGTGGTACAAAGCAAGAAGCATCACATGTAAACAAAATTAAACGTGTACATAAAAGAGCACTAGTCTGGGATGCCATAATAAAGAAGACAGTATTATGGGTAGAAACGTAACAATCTTGACAGAAATCAAATTAACAGACTGAAACAATTATATCTTATGAAAAAGCAATATGTGGTTACATTAGTGTTTGTAGTCTTGAACCTTTTTTTTAGGCTATTCTACTTCTGTTCTACATCAAAATAAACCGATACGTACGAATTCCAGGAATGCTTTCTATAGGAATCTGTCGTACTCCATCTTTGAAGCAAGAAAGGCCAGGGTAGACCTTCCGAATCTGAGCTTGTTTCCTTTCTATCAGCTTCTTAATTATCTGCAATAATGAAGCAGAGAAACAAGAAAGAGTTTGAGAGGCAAGACAAAGAGTTTGCTAAAAGGTGAAGAATTCAATCTAACACTGACTGAAAACTGAAAACACTGACATTTTAAAACTAAAATAATCCTAAATGTGACATTTTGGAAATGTCTGATGATGATATTGTTCAGTTTTTCATTTCAGCCTTTACCTCTTTTTGTTTTTTAATGATGACAGAAAACTCTGTGGAGGGAATCCTTGGATTTAATTCACATCCCATTAACGTGGCACCTTCATAATCTTTGATGTAGCCAACATATTTTGCTTTTGGTACTTTAATATCTTTGGAGAAACCCTGCAGAAAAAAAAAAACAATAATAATAGTAATATTTGTGATTATGCCATTTTCCTTTTACATTGGTTTGAAATGAAAAACAGGGAAGACTTACAACATCATAATGTTAAAATACAGAGGATATTTTGCAAAAAAAAAAATTACAAACCATGGTTTACAATATTGCAACAACCTTCTTAAGGGAATCACTTGATACAACAATTGCTTTTATACACAGGAAGAGGAGAAAGGAGGTAAAAAGATGGAAGAATAGATTTTTACTCCAGACAAATTTACTGGAGTTTTCCAATAATTTTATATTTTAATATTAAAAGATCCCAGTACTGCAGCCATGAGTTAAGAAAAGCCTCTGCTGAAGTCAGTGAGCCCTCTGTCCAAAGGCTGCAGTAATATCTGGCTCAGAAAGAACAATGACTATTGTACATGTGTATTTTAAGTGGGGAAAAAAAAAAAAAACAGACTCTAAGTTTTATTACAGTCAAAAGTTCAAAAGTTAAATGAAAAGAAAACAAAACAAAATATCTACTCTGAGTTGTACTAGTTATATTCATAAAATCACAGAATAGTTGAGGTTGGAAGAGATCTCTGGAGGTCATGCAGACCCACACATTGTTCAGACAGGGTCTAATGACATCAGGTTGCTCAGGGTTGTGTCCAGCTCAGGTCTGAACACTACCCAGATATTCCACAGCTTTTCCAGGCAATGTCTTCCAGTATTTCTCCACCCTCACAGTTAAAAATAAAAACTAAAAGAATCCTTATACCTAATTGGAATTTCCCATGACCCAACTTGTGTCCGCTGCCTCTAGACCAGCTGCCGTACGCCTCGGAAAAGAGCCTGTATGCTCCACTGTATGCTCCAACCATGAATTTAATCTGCTGAATCTATTTGACAGATTAAACACCATACTCTTTCCTGAACTTGAGCCTCATGATTCAAATCACAAGCAGCTGTGAGCACAAGTTGAGCAAGTAGTAGCCTGTAACCAGTATGTCTGGTCCAACCTCACACTTCTTGCAGAATCAGTGAAAGAAGCAAATGAAGCAGGTCCAGAGGCAGCCTAGCCATATTTTACTCTGTCGTTAAGTAAATTACAGGCTATACAGTACACTTACAGTCATAAGATTCCCTCAAAATAAAATGTATTAGAAGCCAATGTCATACTAGATAAACACAGAGTATATTTTGAAGGCTTAAAAAGAAGTATTTCTTACACAAAAACACAGCATGTATTTTATCCAACTTCTGCAGTATGCCAAGTTGCTTAGCTCGTCATTACTAGACGTTTACTTCTTGCATGGAGTTATTTCTTAGATTGACTTACTTGTTTTTTGAAGTAGCCAATAGCATATTCATCTGCATACGTGAGGAAGTTGAGAATGTTGTGCTTAATGTGGTATTCCTTGAGATGATTCATTAGGTGAGTTCCGTAACCCTGTATGAAATGTATGAGGAAAAAGCTACTATGAAACCTTTGTATATAGTAGAAGCTGTGGATGTGGAATATTACATACTACAGAGCTTTCAAAACGCAGTCTTGCCTCTAAATCCCTTTCTAAAGACCTTCTGGTATGTAACTTAGTGAGGTGTGCCCAAGCTCAAACTGTTTTCAGCCTTGAAAGGGTATCTTTATCATCCAATAGGGAATACAAAATGTCACAGTCTATAGTTTCTGATTCCCTTTTAATCTGAAAGGGACCACAGCCCTGACCCTCTCTATGTGCAAAGTGTGACTCTGAAGAGGTATGTTGCTCTGGAATTTGTACTTCAAGGTAGATGCAGTTTTTTTCTCCTTAAAGTTATATGTCAACTATTTATGATCACATATATCACTGTTAGCAAAACTACGTATCCTTTAATAAGAGGGCATTGTTTCTTAGCCATATCATTTCCAAATTACAAGGCAGCTGAAATGCCAGAACAGTTGCTTCTCGAAGAACCCCAGTCTGAGATGCAGCTTCTGTTTTATCAACTTCTTCACACCTGTGATAGAAATAGCCTCTTCCCCAAAGATTTTATTAACTTATCATAAGGCATAAAAGGCATACTGAGACAGTTATTACCACAATAAGCAGCACAAAATTATTACGTCCACAATCAAATAAATGCCTTCAGACTGCACACAGGAATGATTTCCATTTTAATTTAGTCCCCGAGTAAACAATAGGTTCCGCTTATTCATATTTCCAAGTAAATTTAGTTCTCTCCTCCTGCTTCAAGATGAGGAAATGTAAAACACACAGGAAAGATGTAAGAATGTGCTGTTCCTGTGTATGTTCCAATTGTTAACATCATGGACAACAATTGGTTACTTACAAAAACAAACACAGAATATTTTGGAGTACTCTCTTCTTGAAAGCTGGGAGAAGTTTTTACTATTTACATAAATTTTCCTTAAATTTAAACTAGAAGTACATGAGTTAGCCAAGTTCTCTATTTTCCTCCCATAAAAGGGATGAAAAGAATAGTGCATGACACTGCCATTTTATTTACACCTGAAACACAGCAATGCACTCCAGTAATCCTCAAGCATCTACTCTCTGATAACAAATGTCAACTTTGTGGCTCAAGGAAATTCCAGAAGTGATGACAATCAGCTCAAACATTTTCTGTTCATCCTTTAAAAATTAACTGTAAAGCAAAACAGTACTCATTTTCCTTAGCCCAGCCTCAAACTGAATGAAAATAGGAAGTTCTTTCTGCCTAGAGTAGACAGTGAGACCCAGGAGTGAATATCTACTTTTTTTTCCTCATGTACCTGCTGTTAGGGGCCACCTTGCTCAGAACGGAATGAGGGAGGGCCAGCAAACACACTTTGGGCAGTTTAACTTGTAGTGCAGTTGGTTTGTGAGTTTAAAAAAAAACACCATTCATGTACGATTTAGGCTTGGAATAGGCGTACCTAAAAAATGTTCTATTATTGTTCACCTTTGTTAAAACACTTTGGTTGCTTTTATTATAAGACCGCTGCTAAGTATGCATTAGTGTTTCTCTCCAGCATTGAAGTTTGATAAAAAGAAACAAATAGAACTACTGGAAGTTGCTACAGGCTTTCAACTCCCACTACATTACTCTTCCACATCCAGAGTTCTTCCTTTCACATTCATCTGTTATAAGCTCTGAAATAATTCACATCTCAGCTATACCAGTTTCAACTGAAAAAATACATGGCACCATCTAAAGGTAAAATCCTGAATCAAATA
>NW_010577468.1:429924-449068 GCF_000705375.1 Tinamus guttatus | reverse complement strand
CTTCACTGTACACAGGAGAGAGAACCCACAGATCAACATCAACAGGACCGCTCAAGTAAGACTTTCTCCATACAGCAAGGACATTCAGGATGAAGTCCTACTGTTAGATTTTACATACAGCACGGTCATACCTAAGCATAGCACATGAGGCATTAGATGCTATCTACAAGCTGACAAGAGCTTAAAAATTTACAGCAGCTGCTTGACCACCACCGAGGAAGCCAAGGTGCGAGCCCCACCTCAGCAGGGCCGCACTGCTGAGCAGGAGCTGCTGCAGCCTGCACTCTCCACAACTGCTTTCCTGGGCACTGCCAGGCACGGCATGTACTTCCCCCAGCATTGCTGGGCAAAGGGGCTTGGAAAACCCCAGTCCTGAAAATCCTCCTCTGTTAAAGCTTCTCTTTTATCTTGAGTGTTTAATGTCTGGATCAGTGAAATGGGTATTAGTCACCTGCGCTGCCGACTGCCCATGTGCAGCCGTGTCACGTTACAAGTCTTGGAAAGACCATGAAACCCCCTTCGGGGCTGATGTGGGGAAACCCGGGCTGGCAGGGCTGCTCCAAAAGCGAGCCTCCAAAGGCTCTGCACCTGCCACGTATCTGTTCTTCACATAAGCACAATGTTACACCCTTCCCACACCTGTTTCAGGACAAGATCACGATCCTACAACCAAACACTCCTGCATCCATAATCACCCCACACACAGTTTACCCTCCTTGAAGTGGTAAAAGACATTATTAATAAGAGTAAGGAACAAAAAAAATGTCCCTACCCAACATTGGCAAGTCCATGTTGTTTTCATTTCATTATCATGAAGCTGCTCTAGCACCAGGGAGCAATTTGCCTAGACCCAGAGTCACCATCCTGCTTGTAGCCTTGATTCCCTTGGTGTTAAGAGAGGATAGGCCTATAAAAAACTGGACGGGGGAGCCAAGTCACCCTCACAAAACAAGGATATTTCTGAAGAGATAGGCTCTTTTGACAGAACATGTGCAATAAACAATCTAGTCACCAGCCCCTCTTCTAACCACCACCAAAACTTTTGCCATTGAGGTTAGCCAAAGCTGAGGACATCCTGAGACAACCCACTTCCCACGCAGGCCAAGATGGGATTATTGTTGTTTAATTGTGGGAGATTCTGTCATCAATACGTCAGTACCCAAACAAGCTGTCCCTAGTTTAGGGTTCATAGATCCAGCTTTGTATTGACAACTTTGTTCTTTGTTAAATAAGCAGATCTTTTCTGAGGGCAGGGAGAGGAACTGCTTTGTTCCCCATTACAATGCTGAATGGAAATGAAATTCTTGACTGTAAATAAGCTGCAGGACAACTCTTGAATTATTTTCTACTGTTCTTTAATAAAGAAGCAGAACGAAGAGAGAGATCTGGACATGTGCTGCTTCCAAGGTCTGCTGAAATGAATATAAGTGACAGCAATAAATTCTAATTGGCAATGATCATAATTCCTCAGGCACAATAAATAATTTTACTTATAAAGTAAAGCCCTATGATAGACAGCCATCATGTATTCATTACATATATTACAAGCTATTGCATATATAAAATAGACCAGTTCAAGTGACAGAAAAAAAGATGCAATATCTATTTGCCTCTGAACAAATTAAAATAATTTGTAGGTAAGAGAACTAATCCTTTTTTTTTTCTTTTCTTTTCTTTCTCTCCATTTCCACATCAAAACTGCAAACTACTGGTTAACTTTGAATACAGCTGAGCTGTGAGCCCTTACTTTGGAAAATGGGTGAGGATTAGTGTTCGTTTCTCTTGAGGAAGTTTGTCCTTCTCTTGCCTAGCCTGCTCCAACAGTTGCCGTCTCATTACAGTAAAAACAGAGCGAAGCAACGTCCTACCAAACACCTGTGTGGTTTCATAGCGAGGTAGACTGTCGCAGAACTGAGGGACATTGCAGTAACAAAGCCACCTGTAAAGGAGAGAAAAGCCGGATAATTACCACCACCTAAAATACATACTAATAGCCTGCTGCGATGAAACCACTATCTGCATCATTTATAATGCAAGTGAGAGTTAAATGACTGTATAAATTAACTCCACATCATGTCCACAGAGCTAAGAAACATTTATATTTTGGCCAGCTTTTTAGAAAAATGACAGCCAAGTTATCTTAAGTCTCCATATATTCTTTTTCTCTGCACTTCAGTTTCCGCAAAGTGCTTTTGGGCCAGACAGCAATTATATATAGCACAAAATTCATGTTGATGTCAAGAATTTTCTCCACAACTCATTCATTTGGCTTCCTGAACCTGCCTGTGGCTCCGAAGACTTCACCCTTAGTTTGCTCTGTGCCTTGTTTTCTGCCCTTTCAACTCCCACATGTTCACAGCTATATGTAGAAGGGGTGACACTTCTAATTACTTCCAACCCAATCTGACTGGACTTCCAGCCTGGCCTCCCACAAACTAGCTTCTTCCTATTACAGCTTGACCTGATACTCTTTCATATACTATCATCTCCTCACAAAATGAGTTTTGCATTATATATAACGGCCTGTTAAAGTTCTTAGAAAGAGATCATGGCACTGAAAAGGTACCCTCATTATGTTGGGTCACCATATCTGTTAATTCTACAACAAAGATATTATTATCTTGGTATGAGTGAACAGAGTCAATAGCATCTCAAGCTTTATCAAAATGAGATAGTAACCATTACCAAAACTCTATCCATGACAGAAGAAAATATATATATAAAGAATTGAATGTCATTGTGTGAACAGATTATCCTGGATTTTGCACTGTGTTCTTCTCACTCAGATCCACAGCAGTGTTTCTCTAAAGTCTCTGAAATTATTACCTTCCGCAGAGCTGTTTCCTCTGCAGCCACAGCAGTGCCTCTAGCAATACAGTGGGGAGCGAATCTGGGGAAGGGGGAAGCTCAAACTAAAATGAGAATTAGATGGAGAGTAGCAACACTGCAGGAGCTTTAGGGACTGTGAGCATGAAGGTTTGAGAAACTGCAGTTGACAAAATAATCAGCAATAAAATCACCAACTGGAGCCCAATGTCAACTACTGATTCTTAATAAAAGTTGAATCCTACTGATCCGGGCTACCAGACATCTTTATTACAAAAACAAATGGAGGACAAAAACACAACAAGCAACATTTTAAGGGTCCCATTAGATTATGAGCCCTTATTATAAGGGCTCTCTTTTGTGCCAGGTAGTTATTTGAAGTGATACATCTGCACATGGCCGCATCTTCCAACACTACGAATGCAATCTGGACCATTGGGTAAACTACCACATTTTGTTCTAATTACTCAGCATACCAACTTCACACTGTGCTGCAGAGATGAATCTCGCTGGGTTAATGCTGCCCCGACTGGCTTCATGGTAGGTGAGAGTCCACCAATAAGCAATTAACCTTCAACATTTTTTTTTTTGAAATTGCATGAATGAGCAAAGTGAACAAACATAGACTAGCAACTTGCCTCCTAGCATCACAGATTTTTACTGATCTGATACTAGAGAGCCAAAACAAACTCTATTGCTACCAAAGACAGCCTCAAATCAGCTTTACTGATACACTTTATGGAGCCTAGGCTTTACAGGAGAAAGGTCGCCGGAAAATGGATATAAGTCCATACTCTTTGTCATTCAGAAAAAATATTTCTAACCAGTTCCTGGAATATATTTGCTTGTAGAAACATTATGTTAAGTGAAAAAGTTACTATGCTATTTTTATGACAAAAAAATAAACTTCAAAAAGATGTATTTTTTTTATACTAGCTCTTCTTCTCAGACGGATGAAGTTGCTCCTTCAAATTCTGAATAAAGTATTAAAAGATCATATAAAAACTACCATTTTAAGGAGCCTAATAATATCTAACAGTTATTTATAACTCAAACACTTGTGAATTCGTTTTCATTTTCCATGTCTGCTGTGGTTTGGTTTCAGCCTATAATGCTTTTCAATGATTCATTTGTCTGTTTTATTTTAAGTTGAATAGCAGCCTTCTTGAATTTTAGTACATGAAATAAGGAGTTTATGAGGCACATACCTTAATCAGAGGGAAAACACCTTTGCAAGAACTAGAGTGCACAAAATTGTTCGATATGGCTGACAGAGCCCTGTTCCGTGTTCTTGGCTAATAAAGCACACACCACAAAGAAAAGTGCGTGTAAAACTCTGATGGCCAATGACCACGAGAATTCACATGGCTCAACTATGGTTCACAGGTACTGGTGCATTCCCGAAACGCACATACGGTGTGGTTGTAAGCAATACTTTTAATAAGCAAAAGCATCATTACCTGGTATAATTCACTTTATACTCCGCAATATCATCATTGGGTGACCTCAGTCTTCGCTGAGAAGGAGTCTCCAAGTGCCAGTAGTTAATGCGATTCAGAAACATTTTGGCCAGTTCAACTATTGTTTGCCTTTCCTTTGAGGGTAAATGGCTGAATTTGTACTGCACAAAGTTATTTACACCCTTGAAAGAGAAAAAGAAACTGCCGTTCAATTATTTAAACATATTTTTAGTAGGCATGTCCTTCAACTCCATTCACTTTTACTAATCCCAAACTTGTACTGCATGAGAAAGAAAACAGACATGGGAAACTGAACTCCTTGCACTTACATATGTAACAATGTAACAAAAAAAATCTCCTGTACAGGCCCATTCATTTGTTTTCCTTCTATTTCAGCAGTTGACTTAGAAGTAGAGACAGAAAATTACTTTCTCTTGCTTTTCAAAGCAGAAAACTTTTGATGGGAAATACAAATCAAGAGGGCTTTTTTCATGTTCTTCCATCTGCACAATTTTGCTGATAACCACACTGCATGTTTTATTAATTTCCTCTGTAAATAGAGTATGCACTTTCTCATCACTTAAAAACCTCTCCAGCTATCTTTAACAGTACACTCAAGCTGGGGGATGTCTGCAAAAGTTTTTGTCTACAGTGTGTATTATTTCTTCAAGAAATGTCAGTATTGCACAAGCATGTCACTTGATTGCACTTCATATACTGCCAATTTCAAAAACAGTATTAAGAATAATTAAAATGTGCATCCATAGTAACTTGCTGCAATATGTACATCTATAAAACACATACAACACTGCTGCTTAGCAAATAACTTTGTATGAGTTTGTAAACTGCTAAAAATAAGGGGGCTAAAATATCAGTCTATCTCAGTTATTTTAATTATTTAACTGTAAAAAGAGTTACCCTTTCATCTTTACCCTCTTAGGCAAATTGATCCGTATGAAGAATGTGGAAACAATATACACACACAAACACATATACACGTACAATATGTATGTGTGTTAGTACAAAACCTTTTTAGTAGTATATTTTAAAGCTTTGTAGTGTATGGTATTGTAGACACACCTCCTTTGTTCAAACCAAAGAAGAACAAAAGATGAAGTCCTTGTGGCAATTCAGCAAAAAAGCAGTCTTGGTTTTACTGAGTTACAAAAATTGATAGTTGTGAGGAAGCATTTTCTGCATGTAAGAGTCTTCACATTTTAAATACCACATCTACCAATGCAAAAACATACAGTTCCTAATTTAGTGAGGTATTTAAGTCTCTGCATAGTCTCACTGGAGTTAATGAGTCCACTGGCATGTCAAAAGTACATTTTTAGACACTTAGTAAATCAAAATCTGAACTTGTCATAGGTACTTTTTCCACTGAGAGATTTATAAAAGCCTCAGTTATTCTTTGTTTTTAGCTGGTTTCTGCTACATACACTTTGAAAGAGGAGACTATAATCTCGCTAAATTGGATTGTAACATTTTCATTGATTTCACTGAAGACAAAAGTCATTTTAATATTGAATTTCAAAGTCTCAGCAGCATTTTTCATCACTCAGGACAGAGAAAGATTAGAACTGCCAGGCACAAAAGTAGCATTTTCAGTTTCATTATTTAAAACTACAGAAAACTGCCAGTTTTATTAAAGCATAAGATGAATGATGAGAGAAGTCAAATAATTTAACTATTCTACCAGTATTAAAAGAAGAGCAGAGGTTTCCTTCATATTCAGTCTTTGTCTGCAGTAATATACAACAACAACTGCAAACTACCTAAAACACTGTATTTTCAAAACTAGGGGTTACGGAAAAGCACAGCATTTCCATAAATAAATAAATAACACCCCAAAATTCATTGCTTACCTGTTCAATACTGGGTTTCTCAAACGGGGGACTTTCCAAAGATCCTTCTACTACAGGTTTTCCCATCTGTAAAATGCACTTCCTCAAAAGCTGTTAAAAACATACATTTTTGAAAATAAGCATATTGCATTCATAAGGCCAGTAGAAGTCACAGTTGTGCAACACTTCATAAACAGTGTCGAAAATCTGTTCTGCATCTGTCAGCTTAGTCATCAAAATTTGCAGCTGTGTATTGCTTCATATACCCTTTGAAATGCATTTAAAAGGCTGCTTCATATACACTTGTGCAGCTATGTTAGCATTTACGTCTACTGACTTTTCTTGATTTGTAAGTGAAGAAGGCAAGGTTGGTAGATGGAAGCAGACCTAGTTTATAGGTGGGACTTAGGATCAGCTGCTGACACCATCAGGATGACTTCTGGTATAAGATACTGTACATTGCAAGCACCTCAGTCTAGCCCAAGGTATAGCTTTACACCAGAGCAAAGAAATACTCTCACAAAATAAAGTTAATGCATGCAATAAGCAGTCAGTGGACAGTGCATTAGATAGGTGTGAAAGAATGAAATAAAATGTCAACTTGCCATGCAAGTTCAGCTTACTTTGAATAGGTAGAAATAAACTTGCTTAGTGTCTGCATCTTCTTCCTTGTGGACACAGGTGAAGAGATACTCCACATCCAGCACAATCCCTAGGAGCCTGTTCATCTCCTCTTCAGACACGTTCTCCAGGTGAGAAACATGAGCAGCTACACAAAATAATAAAACAAGCCAACCTGTAAAAAGCCTGAAAGAACCAAAAGCATAACTATTCCCTGAAATATCTGAAACTGAGACACAATTTGTGAGGGTATGTATCCTGAAAGAGCCTCTACAACAGAACTTGTTATTAGAGGCTCCTCAAATATGTCATACCTCAGCAGTTTGGAAAGATAGTCCAAGGATGGCAATTCCCACAGACAATTGACTGTGGGAACGCATCCACGTAAAAGCAGATCCAAAGTCCTGTGTGATTGTATTCATACGTGGTAATACAAGTAACTACTTATAGAGAATTCTGCCCAAGAGCAGCTATGCTTTTGAGACAAAGTTTCTTGATAAAATCCCCTTTAGTTACAAAACCCACCTGCTGATACAAGTAGCCCTCTGCTCTGTGAAAATGAAAAATGAAAAAATAAATCAGCTCAGCAAACAGTGGACTGTTCACATACACTTTCATATCAGGTAAGATGGAGTGATGCTTTGCGCTCATTATGTTGACAAAGCTTTTGCAGCTACACGTGCCCATTTGCTGAGAAGCATCTCTCAAGATTTCATAATTTGCATATAACAAACTTTTCCTGTCACCCTCAAAGGCAAACGTAGTTCTAGATTTGCAGTCTTTTGAGGTTTGAGGTTTAAAGAGGGACAAGGCTAGTTTGAACAACTAGCCCCAGGAAGAGAGAAGAAAATTTAAAATAAAAATCAATTCCTGGAACAAGACATTACAATAAGTAATAATTTTAGGCTGACTCAGAGACAATGGAAATGCCATGCATATCTTTTCCTCTAAAACATCAAGAAAATATCCTTTAAAACCAAAGGAAAATGATTGAAAAAATTAAACATGTTGATTTTTATATCTTTTAACAGTAATTACTTACTGGATAATTATCGTATCATTATAGACATGACATCGTTGCTATGACTCGTAAGACATTTTCAAAACAAATCTGATTCCTTAAGGAGAAAGGAAGTGGAGAGAAACAGATTTGACTTGAAAAAGATCGCTTTTGTTGGCCACTCAGCAAAAATGTTTGTTTTGGAAAGTTTAGTATGACATTTGTCAAAACATTTAAATTCAACAATTTTGTGCAGCTTCAAATAGCAAAGGACAGCTTCTATGGCTCAGAATATTAAAAAGGTACCTGTATTCATTTCCGCTTAAATAAGCATTTATGATATAATCTCTTAAGCTCTGAACAATTCCATCTGTGAGCAAGATGGTCAGCATGGGCTTTCTTTAATTACAAATATTCAGCATTCTAGGCAGAATAAAATGATTTCATTTCAGCCCTTGAACAAGATATGAAAGTTTAATAATCCCAGCTGTCAGTACTGATCTTGTTAAGGTAATGAATTCCCTCCTAGCAAAGCACTGCATTAGATAACATGGTAAGGAAGTCTTGGACTCAACTGGCAAATGGAAAAAGCATCAGCATAAGAAGTCATTTCCAACCCTTTTCTGTAACATTAGTGAAAGTTGCCTTGGCTTCTGCATGGCCGTGTTTTAACGTTTACTCATACTCTGGAGTTAATATTACATTCTGCTCTGCAATTTATATTATATTTTACTCTAGAATTAATACCCATGCAATGAATCTAAAAGCAACATAAGCCAAGAGCATTACCTGCACCTATTAACTACAGGTGATCATTTACCACAGTCAAGATACTTGTACATCAGTCCAACAAACTGTCTTACTTGAGATATTCACAACTCGTTCCCAGATTCTTGTGGCTAATATTAAACCTTTCATTAAAGTAAAAGATTTAGTATGTTAACATCAAACACTGTGCCACTCTTGACTTGAGTTGTACAACCCTATTCACCTGCACTGCCCAAACTGCACATTGTTCAGCTGTGCTTGAGCTTAGACTTGTGATCTTTGTTTTTTTTCTCCTTCTTTTTCTTTAATAAATTGCCACTGCACACAGGAGAAAGAAAGTGGAAACAAAAGGACAATGCAATAAAAAGAAGACCTGAAAAATAGGAAGCTAATTATTTCGGTTTTGCAACTTCAGTAATAAAGTACTTTAGTGCATGAATAAAAAGTCCTTAAGAAACAGAGTAATGGGGAAGATACCTGCAGTCTTTCCCAAAATTAATGAATGTTTGCATACAAATACTAGTAAACTATGAAGGAGGACTGGTAAATAAAATACCTAAAAATGTTACATATAGGTGTAGAGCAGGAACTCAACAGATCGTATGAAGAAAGTGGGAGTCTGAGTATACACTTGTGTGCATTGACACATTAATTAATGAGTTTTAAGAAAGCATAATAGACCAAAGACTGGAAAACATGCCCTGTAGCACAGAAGAAAGCAATTAAATACCAAGAAGAGAAGAGCCTCTCATACATAAACACCCGGGCTTGAGGCTGCTGTACAGCACGTTCTCCCTGCCCACAGCTCAGTTTCCAGTTCACAGAATTATGTTCGTGACTTAACATACTGCCCAGATAAAAGAAATATCTGTAACAACTTCAGAACAGAACCAAGCCGTATGGCTGAGGAAATGCTGACCATAAAGCAAAGGACATGAGAAGCAGTCCAGTGGCAAAACTGAAGTGCTAAGAGCAGATGAGGGTTCCAAGAGTCAGAAAACTCTGGAGCAGTGACAAGGAACAGTGCAAAAGGCCAGCCACAGAAGCAGTGGCCAGCATATTTTGGTGCCACGATAAGTCAAGAGGTCTCAGTCAATAGCAGAGGCAGTACTTGTGCAACGTAACGTGAGCTATGCACGTCAACTACTGTAATTGCTTTGATGAAAGAATGCATGCTGTGCGTAGGTAAACAGAAAAAAGCACAGCCATGCACCACTAAGCCCACTTTTGCACCAAAAGCTGCACCATTTTAAAGAACAAACCAACTCCAGAAAGATGTATTGAGTGTGACAATGCACAAGGCTGCCCAAGATCAATTTCTGAAGAAAATAAAATGAACAAACAAAAACCTAACATCTTATTTTTAGAGTTAGCCCATAGAGGAATCCATAGCTATTTCAAAGGCGCCCTGAGGACAAGAAAATGCAGTAGCAGGGGACACATCTGAGTTTGTACATGTTCATCATTCTGGTTTCAAACACACTGAGAAGGAATACACTCTTTTAAAGGTGAATAGGAAAACTACCTGGGAAAAAAATACTGCTGAAAGACATTTATTTTCTTTTGCCCACTCTATGAGGAAGCAAGCAGTAACTCATTTCAGTTATTCCCAATGAAGCACCATGACTGAAAGGACAAGGAGGAAGTTTTGCTCCTGTTCAGAGCTAGATGCACGAGATGGATGCAGAAACAGATGCTGAAATGCAGATGTGTCTGTCTTTGGGCTCAGAACAGCCACTAAATCCCTGTCTTTGGGTACCAGACTCCTAACTTTTCTTACAGGCTCCAGCAATAGCTTCCCCATTGCTCTGGCACATGATGATGTGTGAAAGCAAATGCACGGCCAGAGCATTTCCAGCTCTTTGCAGAGATGGTGACAGCGCTGCAGCCAGTGTCAGAAAACAGTATCATTAGAGGCGACTGAACTGCTCCTGCTGAGAAAGGCAGTTTTGCCAGAGCCAAGAACACGTCCAAAGAGCTTTTGACTTTCCTCATTTCCTTCTGACTACGTACCACAGATTTGATTCAAAACACATTATGGGTATAAATTAAAACAGGAAGTTCCATCTCCATGTGAGAAAGAACTTCTTTACTGTGAGGGTGACAGAGCCCTGGAACAGGCTGCCCAGAGAGGCTGTGGAGTCTCCTTCTCTGGAGATCTTCAAAACCCGCCTGGATGCCACCCTGTGCCACATGGTTGGACAAGATGATCTCTAGAGGTCTCTTCCAACCTTAACCATCCTGTGATTCTGTGTGATCCTGTGATCCTCATTAGCTGCAGTTGGCAGAATAAGGAACTTTACTTTTTCTACAAATAGCAATAAAGTTGAAGTAAATAAATTACACTTTGTTCTTTAAGGCATATTAACAAAACATCTTGTAATACCAAAAAAAAAAAAAAGGCATCTTTTTGTCATCAAAAGCCCAGGAATGAAAGTGATGGATTACACATGCTACTCCAACCGCAAAGTCAAGCTCAGAGAAAGTGCATGATAAAAATTTGAATAAAGTAAAATGGCTAGATCACTGAACTTTCTGTAATGTTATGTGTTTGATTATCTTCTGCAAGCAAATCCATAAATCTGGGATACGAGGAAAGGGAAGAAAACCACTGACAAGCCCATAAATAGATCAAGCATAATGAGGGCATACAATAAGAAGGGAGCAAAAAAGGGAAACAAATTCCATAACAAAAAATAGGTTGACTAATTCCACCCAAAGTGCATTACTACTTTCAAAAATAAATACATAAATAGCATATTTTAAAAATTTTACATTCCTCCCCTCTATTTCACTTTTTCACCAAATTTTAGATTGTATCAACAATAATTAAAACAATACTACTTCTTGGCAAGTTGTTTCAAATTTTATTATGGATTATGTAAGTCATCATAGTCATCACCTTTTCCCTGGATAACCACAGTTCTTTAAACAGAAAGTGAGAAGGATGTCTCATTCTTTTTCAGACTATGCAAGTAAAAATAATCATTATTTTATTCTGCTTAGAGAAAGAAAGGGGGAAAAAAAAGAGTTTGCAGTGGATTTTGAGCAGCTGTTTCCAAGTTATGCTAGCTATCTACACAGCAACTTAAGACAATCTGAAGATGTACAACTGCAATATCACTGCTTGTAATGCAGAAAAGACACAGTTCTTTCTGCGGATAAAAGTACTTGATTTAACAACATCCCAGAATATTTTACAGTTTTCTCTATAGCAAGAAAATGTAATACAGATTATATTCACTAGAATCACAATGTGAAGAACTAAAGCACTTGGCAGATGAAAAAATATGAGGTTGATGTTATATAAAAGATCACAATTATTGGGTAATTTGATAATGCATTTGCATTTTAACAACTTAAAAGATATGGATTTTGGAAGTAGGTTATGGATTTTTAGAAGTTGTATCTCAGTTCAATTTCTTTGAAAAAACACCTTAGGATTTATCCAACATATTTTAATCCAAATAAACTGACACTTGGGTCCAACTGTAACATCTTTTCTAACTCCTGCTATGTCATCTTGAATTTTAACTTGCAACAGAAGAGACTTCTGGGTGTAAACCCCTGGATTTGAGGAGAAAACAAAGGCATACCCAGCGCATGGCTACAGCTGCGACACGGCTCGGTCAGGCTAACGACGGTCTGCTGCAGGTCTGCCCGAGGAGGTGTAGGAGGAGGATTGGGGTTTTTCCAGCCATTGCACTTACAAGATTCCTCAGCCTGAAATCAACAAAAAAGAACGTCAATGCTGTAAAAACAGGAGCTTGCTGAACTAGTGTTACTTCAAAATGAACAGAAAAGCAGCACTATTGATTGCAATTTCTGTTTAGCTACCACATAAGTACACTTTATTTACTGGAAAAAAAAATATTAGCACCCCAAACAGAAAGATTGACGTGATTCTGAGAAACAAACACGGCTAACTCCTTTGCAGAAAGCCCTTATTCTACCTATTTCCTGCATAAAGGAGGTGCTTGCTGACATATCGGCACTTACAGATTGTGCCATCTACACACTTATAATGACTTAAATCCAAACAGGACATCCAACAGGCAATACATACAGCATGATGTTATCAGCTGCACCGCCAGCAAGGAATCCTACTACTAAAAATAAGCACACAACAAAGCAAGCAAAAACCAGGAATAAGCACACAACGATTGCACTAGTCAGTGAAGCCATTCAGGGCCAGCTCATCGCAGGCAACGAATGCCAGAAGCGACCCCACCACCGAGACCTGCTGCTTATGCTGGAAAGTGGAGTTACACACACACTGACTGTGAAACAACACCAGCAACTAAGAAAGAGGTGGCAAACTAGGTAATCAAGTTTCAAATCATTGAAAAGTCCGAAATACCAATTCTAGTCAGGCAAAGTGCAGCTTTAAGGGATGAGATTTTCTTCTGCATATCCAAGGGGTTTTGGTTATTTTGACAGTAAGGCTCTTTTAACAGCATTCTTGTGCCTATCTGAAGGCCTAATTATAAGAAAACCGTCCTTTTCTACCGCTCAGAGATATCTGTGTGCTGGCCTGTAATGAGATACTCATGAATTTGCAGTGCCAGGACCTCTGTGAGGAAGGTATGCCAACTGCTGCATAATATTTATGGCTCTGAAACACTCTTAGTAGAAAAAAAATTGTGATGTTAATATATCCTGCACTGCCATGTCATTTTTCAAAGGGATTCATACAACCCATTTCAGGAAGCTATTTCATTTTCCTTTTGTGCTCCCAAATTCCATTTTACCTAAGAAAGAAGCACCTAAGAGGCACAGAAAAGAACATGGCCTGGCAATTCCTGAGACTGACAGCTTTGCAGAATGACTGCAAATTGCTCTTCCAAGTCAATTTCAGCATTCAGCAACCTGAGCACTAAGAAAGCTGCTTTCTACATTTTGCTGAGCATCACATGATGCCTCAGCCTCTCTAATTCTTCAGCATTCACCTGGGCAGACTTTGGTCCTACCTCCTGTGAAATCTGCCCAAATTTGGTGCAGAATTTGGCATCTAAGAAGGGAGACGAATAGTTTCCTGATGTTCCCAGTGTTATTTTACAATGTTTTTGTTTTGGTTTTGTGTCTTTTGCAGCTACACAGGCACTGAGCCAATTTTGCTCTTTGTTACTCAAGCCTGTAAGATCCATTAAGGTTCAATGACCAGAAAGACAGGTCAGTGATTGAAAGACATCTGCAAGGTTGGGGACTTTGGACATCTGTAAGGTGACTTGATGACACATTCTCAACTTTTTGGCTAGGGAAGTCAAGTTTTTGGCTTGGGAAGAAGAAAAAAAAAAAAAAAGCCAAATAAGCTACCCACATTTCCTTTGTGCAGGAGACAATGTTGCCCTGAGAGTTTTCGGGTTTTCACAGCTAAATCAAGGAGAAAAGCTGACAAACATATGACTGTCAGAAAATTTGCCAAAGTAAATTTAAGAGAATCATAAAGAAGTTCTTGGAAAAACAAATGATTGAATATTATTTTTAAGGAAGTAAAATTTGATCCTTCCCACACAGCTTTTGGGACAAATGCTCAACCCTATAAATAACTGACATAATATAACACTCACTGCTATTTGCCTGAGATCATACCACAATGAAACATAATACAAGCAAAGAAACATTACACACACATACAAATATAAGCGTTTTGAGCATTTTTTTCTATGAGGGGGAACAGCATTTCTCAGAAGCTCACCACATTATGTTTACTATAAAGCCTAAACTCTATAAACAGTGAGTAACTACACAAACTTTGGTGTCACACAATAATTAACAGCAAAGATGCAAACAAACAGATGTACGAATCCTGATAATGGCTCACTTGAACTGCCAAAAATAAATTTCAACCCACTCACAGAAGAAGTAAAAAAGAAAAAAAGAGCGCTCAGTGGCAGAATTTTTTCTGCTCTCAGTGGTATTTTCTTGCCAGATCTTTCAAAGCAGACATTAATTCGTACTGTTCAAGTTATTTCAGAGCTCTTTCTCAAACAACTAGCTTTTTTTCTTTTTTTTTAATCTCCCTAAAACATGAGAATCAGCATAAATGTTCTGTAAACAAAGGAAAAGGACAACCTGAAAAGGTCCTCTTGATAGCTAAGTTTTCATTATAGATCTTGACAATGCAAGAATTTTGTACTGAGTGCTTGATGTACATTCCTCAGTGGCTTAAATTGCTGAGTTATTTCAACTCTTCAGCAGTGTTTTGTTCATTCATTCCTTTCTTTGACCGTCTTCAGCTTTTTTCTTTTTTTTTTTTTTCTATGCCAGTCATCTGCTTTTCATTAGAAAACAAAGTACGACTTCACCTCCTCAAAAACTTCATTTAAGATCAAAAACCGTTTGGAGGGAGGAAGAAAGAAGTATTTGAACTGGTGCATCCAGTCCTTGGAGTCTTGTTTTCTGGGACATCTGCAGTGCTTTGATAAAGTCACTGAAGAAAGTTAAAGACTTTTGCCTTAGTGAAGCTTGCAGGGTAATAAATGTCATCTTTGCAAGACCAAGGTTCATTAGCACTATCTTAACTGGCAGTTTTCAATAAAACTGGATGAGTGCACTATAATAAAACACAACACTTCTATGTTGTTTTTAGTGAGAGCAGCAGTGTGTAAGTAATGTACATTTTGCCTGGTATGCCTTTTTTTTTTTTTTTTTTTTTGGTGTGTGTGTGTGTGTGACCTTCCACGTAATGTGGAGCACTGCAGTGTAGATTTTGGACAGTTTAATTTATTAAGGACAATGAAAACAGCAGGTCTGGGCAAAGAAAACCATTGTTTTCTTTGAAATACTGAATAAACTAGCACTGGGTTAAAATGGATAACAAAATAAAAGAACATATTTCAAGATACAGTGTTAACATCTTTATTAGAAAGGAAAGCATGGGGGAAAATTACAACATTAAACAACTACCCCCTTCTCAGGGGTGTTGGATGTTCAAAGAATGCAAAGGGGAGAAGCCTAAGTAATACATATGCATAATGTTACAGTATGTCTAAAATATTCTTTGCATTTTACAGCTAGTGAAATAAGCATAGGAAGATGCAAGCTTCAGGATAATTTACAAAGCAAAAGATCTGAACACTCTTAAAACTGGGTTTCAAAACCGCTATTGTACTCAGCTCTCAACTCAAAATCACACAGATTGCCTTGTCTAGTAACTGAGATGCAAAACAGACTCAACAGACTGTATATACTCAAGATCACACAGCCTATTTCCACCAAGTACAGATACTATATAAAAATTGTTCTTTTACCCAAAAATAAAAGCTGTGTGGCATATCCTATTATAAAACATTTTTCTCCCATAATCAACACTATCAAATTCATGTTTTAGCCCATAAAAATCACACAAATCACAGAAAAATATAAATTTATTAATATAAATTCAGCCATGCTTTGTTCACTCCAAAGTACAAACACTTAGATACACCTTAGAGATCTACTCATACATATCATAAAATTAGCAGATACAGCTGCATTAGCACTGGAAAATAATCAGTTCAGGGTTCAGCTCTAAGGTCATATTTTTATTCATCAATCCAAGTATTCTAGTCTCTATTTTAGTCTCTACCTTTTCCACTGTCTATCTCAGCTATAGAGTAGATGTAGGCTACCACATAAAGGTTTTTATAGGTAAAAAAGATTCAAATTCCACCCATTATTAAGTTAAAGATAGATTTCTTATTTTACTTAAGGAACTGTAACTGGGTCTGTAAGACATTGTAAAAGAGATCTGACCCACTTAAATATCCTCTGCATATCCTATATACTCCTGCAATTTCTCCAGAAAACGACCTTAATTCATCTTCAATAGAGTTTCGAGGAGCTCTATTCCCACCATGCACAGTCCTACGGTAAAGAGTTTACTTCATTTTAATCTGCTTTAAAGAAGGTAGGAAAAATATATATGTATTTCTTTATGGAAACAGTGGCATATAGTTAGAATATACACATTTTTTTCATATGTAGAAATGGGAAAACAGCAAAGAAGTCACTTCAGGATGAGGATATGAAGTGACAAGTGAGAAGCAGTGCACTCTACCAAAGTTCAGCTGCTGTCTGGGGGAACCAGCTTTTCCTTTAAACTCTGCCACTAACCTGCTGCGTGGCCTGGGCCAAATCACATCATGTCCTTCTCACTCCTTGTCCATGCTTGGAGGGATTAAAAAAACAAAACAAACAAAAAACAGCAGGAGGTCTTTAAGAACACATCCCTCCCTACTATTGTGCAAGTGCCTTAATCCAGTAGGCTCTTCATTACATCTGTAAGCATTGAGGCATTGCTGTAATATGTACAAAACGAGAAATAATCAATTTTACAGAAAAGACTAGTGTCTTTTCTATAAAAATAGCACATACTTGGACTGGTTTACAGGAAAAGCTCCTGGCAGGACTGGAAGAGGGACTATATTTTCAGATACAGTAAACCAATAGGGAAAAAGAAAGTCAGTAAAACTTTCTCCTGCATTTTCATTAAATTTATTTATGGGTGTAAACCACACAGTGCTGCTTTCATATGAATGTGCTGCAAGGGTACATGCAACAGGCTCAGTTTCACCCTGGAAAAAAACAAAAATCATGTGTGTAGCCATTCATATTTCTGTAGCCATAGCAGTGCCAAATACTGTCCAACAAAGCATAATGGAATAGTATATATTTTCTAAAATTCATGAGAACTGTGCCAATTCTTAATATATAAGTTATTGTTCAAAATACCCTTTCTTGTTCCACTTCTGCCTCTTCCCGGATCATTTAATATGATATTTTACATAGAATAGCTTTTTATCTTCCTTCTGTCCCTGAGCTCCTTCTTCACGGGGAGAAAAAGTCCAGCTTGACAACTACAACTCTCCTGCCTCAATTCAAGTAAGAACCAACCAAAGAGAAAAGAAAAACCTCACCCAAAAAACCAAAATATTTCTAAAGTTTTAGGCCAGAGCAGCAGCTCCCTAAGCTTAAAAAAAAAAAAAGAAAAAAAAAAGGAAAGAAAGAAAAAGAAAGAAACATGGGAGAAGGCCCCCCAACACTAAAGACAGCATCACATGCTTTCCCCACACCAACCTAACTGGCTGTGCACATTTACCCCATTTCCACAGTTGGCTGCTACTGGAATGAACACATAAGTTACCTTATTTGAGGACCGTGCGAGTGTTTGATTTCTCTCTCACAAAGAGAAACACAAAATAAACTGAATCAAAGTCTCAGCCCAACATACGAAAGCTCAAAGTTATTCCCTGCACTGCTGCAGCTTCTTGCAGGCCAAGAACGTGGGGAGCCAAGCGCCGCAGTTCTGGAGCACCTGCCAGCTGTTCAGAAGAAAAATAGCATGTTTTTCTGCTCTTCCGCCCCCTTTATCCCACAGGAGAAGCTGCGTGGTTAGTTCACAAGAAGTTTCCTATTTATTGGCTTGCTCACACTGTGCGACACGGAACAGCACTGGAGCCTGGACGCGGGGCAGCGCTGCGTTCAGCCCAGCTGCCTCCCCTCTGCACCCACGGCTAGAGATGCATGAGGGGAAGAAAGAAGATCTCACCTAGGGAAGGAAGAGGGAGAACTGTCTCCCTTGTCCCTCTATGTACGCACACATCCCCAACAGCTCGTGACAAACCTCACAGCCTCCCTGTCCAATGCTGTTCAACAGCATCGCAAGGCTTGGTAACACTAAAATACTGGGAAGACTTCAAGTTCCAAACACATTAACTGCCCTTTGGAGTTACTGGCACTGCTGGTACCTTGCGATGTCCCACCCATGCCTCAAGCCTAAGGGCAGCTGCCTATGTATTTGTAAACAGCTCAGAAGTGTGTGTGTGTGTGTGTGTGTGTGTGTGGTTTCCTTAACTTGACCTAACATGACTCTGCATGTTAAAAACATGACATGCTAAAAACACCTCACACCACCAGACAGGACTACAGAGCCGTGTTGTGCGGCTTGCTCATGGGTATTAGCCTTTAAGTTGGCCTTGCACTTGACATTTGCCCTTCTGACAGGTCCAATGTAAGAGAACAAAGAACATAAAATACATTTTTTCCACTAACAGCTCAATCATTTCCAATGCCAAACACGTTGTTAGACGACTTCATAACATCCCGAACATGCCAGACTCGCCGTGCGCAAACGGCCACACCAGCAACAAGGCAGCCCGTGGCCATACGCTGTGCACAGCGTGGTCTCTGTCTGTGCACAGGTGACAACGACAGTTATCACGGCCCTCCTAAAAGGCAAAGTTGCAGCCGCGAGAAGGCTCCCTTCTCCTCCAACAGCAGTCGGGTCTTGCTTGCTTTCCTCACCCAGAAGAAAAACCCAGGCAGAGGGAAAGATGCGCGGAGGGAAACCCAGGGCAGCGTCACTAAGTTGAGGGGAGAAGCCGGGGACCGGAGCGGCCACCGACGTGACGAGCAGGGACACCCTTCCCAAAGCGAGAGGCCGCGGTGCCCGGCAGGGCGGGCGCACTGGGGACGGGCCCGGCCGTCCTAGCCTGAACCGACAGGGCAGGAGGAGGAGGAGGAGGAAGAGGAGGGAGGTGCTGCGCGACGGGCTCGTTTGCGGCGTCTTTCGGGCTCCTTCTCGCTGCTCCTGCCTGGAAGGCGGCGGCAGGAGGCGGGGAGGACCCACCGGCGCCGCC
>NW_010577468.1:397827-429473 GCF_000705375.1 Tinamus guttatus | reverse complement strand
GGCCCCGCGACCCGCGCAGCAGCCGCGCGGCCCCCCGCGCCCGGAGTCGGGTTCTGCCCAAGCGCCGTTTCTGCCCTCTTGGTGTCAGTCGTTTGTTGACTTAACTGCTGCGGTTCCCTCCCCTGCGGTTCTCAGCTGTTCCTAACCAGATTATTGCTATTAATTATTATTTCAGAATCAGTCAACATAAAAATACTGCTTGGCTTTAACTATACGAGAATACAAAGACTCTGCTCAGTTCCTTGCGGGGCGGGGAGTCGCATAGCGCTCTGAGGGGCCTTTCTTTTATTTCTTTCTGTGCAGGAACAGGTGCGAGAGGGCTCAGCCTGCGCATTCGCGGCGCGCGCGTCCCGCCGCGCGTGTGCGGAGCCGCGCCGGGAAGGGCCGCGGACGGCCCCGCTGCGGCGCCGCTGCCGAGGGAGCTGCGAGTCTTTGTGTGTGACCCACACGCAGCAACACCCCACGGAGGGGCATCCCAGCGTGCAGGGGAGCCCTCGCGGTGCACGGCCCGGCGGGGTCACGCGAGTAAACATGATGACAAATTTCTGCGGGGGGGGGACAGGGGACAGTAGTAAGTGTTCGGGGGGGGAACAGTGAGAAAACATCTTCCCCGAGACCTGCCTGCCTTTCTCCTACTTCCATTTTCTCCCTTGATATTTTCAACCTTTCGAAATCTGCGGTGAGCTGGCGCTCTTCATTCAATGAGAGAAAAAAAAATGTGAAGGATGCATCGCGTTCCCTTTTCACACTAAAATGTTTCTATATTTTAATTAAAAAGGATGGAGGGGGTTGGGTTTTTTCTTTCTTTTTCTTTTTCTTTTTTCCTGAGGTTTTCAAATGAACAAAAGCGGGGCGGGGGTGGGGGCTGATCCCTTTTGGAAAGATCCGAGCGGGGGGGTGACAGTGACCCTTAAGATGGCTGCTGCCATCCGCGGCTGTTTTAAGACAGACTGTTAAGGTGGCGGAGGCTCCCCAGGCGGCGGGGGAAACGGCCGGCCGCCCCCGGACCCTGTCGCCGCAGCAAATAAAAACACGTTCTCTTAAATTACACCCCTTTATTTTCTTCGAGAGTGTTCAGTCACTATTTTAGAATAACCGATAGCTGCTCTATGACAGCATGCCCCTACAGCAGCAGAATAACCTTCTAAAGATACTTGCTTGCCTTTCTTTATGACAATTGCTTCTTCCACTTTCCTCCCAGACTTGGCCACGAAAATAAATCGCTTGGTTTCGCTTTCGGCTTTTGCCCTGCTCTGCTTTGGTTGCAAATGAAGGGAATAGCCCAACTGTAGCAGGCAGTTCCTTTTCTGTCTGCCACTTGGCATTGCAGGCCATTGTGTGCTGCAGTTCTGGGAACTGGCCTTCAGAGACACTCTCTTAGTGTCTTTTCTAAATACATATATTTATTTATGTATATATATAAATCTAAGCAGGCAATTTGATTAGCTTCTCCTCTAAATGGTAAACTAATGTTACCTAACCCAATATCAAGTTTGCACACCCATATGGAAACAGATTATACATTTCAACCCACAAAACACATTTACCATATTTGCATATACTATCCCATTGATGCATATTGGGACCGTTCAGTATGCATAGATACATGAAAGTACATATGCAAGTGTATCCACAACATCACAACAAAGGCAAAAAATCTTCTCTCAGGCTTATTCTTTCACTTTGTTTTTTGCCTGAGAGGTTTTTACTCCCACCAAAATAAAGACGAAAGTCATTATGACTAACTTTTGTTCCATGTCTGCTATTTTGGATCTCTGCTTACACTTCATTGTGTGTTTATGAGGATATAGGGGGGAAGAAAGGTTGTTGTATGGCATACAGGAGGACACTGATTAGTATGAATGGAAAAAGATTTTTTTTTTATTTTTTTTCCTACATCCCCATGTGAGATTGTGGCTCTTACAGTACCATGTCTTCCCCCTGGCTCTTTTTTTTTTTTTTCCCTTTTACTGTGGTGCTCACTAGATAACCAGAACAATAAATCTACCAGCCTGTGGCTAAGGATACAGTTACTATAGTAACATTTATAAACACCAATTTCACTACAAATGCAGAACTGCCTCCTACTGCAAAGAGGAGCAGCTCAAAAAGAAATCACTCTTTAACCGCTAATGGTAAGCTCTATTTTTTTTTAACTGTAAGCCTGATTTAAATCTATTTTTCTAAGCTTGTTCTAAAATATTAAGTCGGAAAAAAAAAAAGGCTAACTTTGACTTAAACTGTTCCAGTGACAGCTGAAATATTACGATCACTATTTCGGTAAAAATAAGAAAGGAAAAGATCATTTGCTTGCTGGAAACACTGGGATAAAACTTGGACCATATTTACTTTAGTGAATGTAGTTTTGCTATGACAAGTTACACTGTATTAGGAAAGCAGAAAAAAATCTCTTTTGACGTATAACTATACATGTCATTCTCAGTTTCACATCTAAGCTGACTTTATCTGTTGACTAATTTTTTAAGTACCTCAATTATAATTTATGACTCAATATGAGCATAACAGAATAAATCCACTGCTTATTTGCCTTATTAAATATTCAGTACGAAGGTATTAAATTAAAATTAAACTCAAAGCACTGTCTGAAAAGGCCTAACACATATTTCAGTTTCTCTCCTCCTAGGCATGTCAAAGGGCTTGCACAAGTTCGGCTTATTCTGAAACTGGCTTTTAGCAAGCCACAGGAGTCTATCGGGTAGGGCTACCTTCTTCTTAATGGCTGTGGCTTAGCTTGCAAACTCAGGTGAGGCTACATTAAATACATTAAATTAACCAAGCCTGGAACTGGATGAGACACACGTTCCAGCTCCACTCTCAGGCCTGTCCCAAGCTGCTGATAGACCTGAGGGCATTTGTGTTCAGCCTCGGTACTCCCGAGAGACAGCACGTTTAGTGTTTGCTGGCATGGCCCGATTTCAGTGCGAACTTCAGAGGAGCATAAATGATAAAACGTCCAAGTTAGTTACTCTAGCAAAGCAAACGGATGTGTTCTTGATTCCCAATTACAAAAGAGCAATCCCGATTACAAAAGAGGGAATTAATATATAGTTTAGGGTGTGCTCGACACCCAGTTATTACTAAGCTGTCATTTGAGGATTTGGGGACCTATCTCAGCCACACAGGTTGAAGAATGACTCAACTAAGCACTGTCCCTAAGCACTGCCTCTGTGGGAGAGACCTCCCAGTCAGCCCAGGGGCTCCAGAGACTTGTCTAGCTCCCCTGGCCTATCCAGAGCTCTGGCTTTCCTTTTGTTCCAGATAGGACTTTCCTCCTCAGCTCCCACCTGGTTTTATACATGAAAAGCAGAGCTCTCCTTCCCCGCCTCCAGGGTTTTTTTCCCAAGTATAAAATTTCCTGAGTACTCTCGCATGAGCACATTCCTTGTGGGTTAAGAGGCCTCCCTCTTGGTCACTGCTCATTCAAGCTATCAGTATCTCATGAATCACTGGAAGTAAAGTTAGGTTCATTATATTCTTTAGCATCTTGTCAGCTTCCTAGAGGGATTACATGTGAAAATAATAATGTAGATGGCAGACCATACCATGACGACTTTGACTGCCATATGCAACCTAACAACGCAAGTAGCACTTTTACAAGTAAAAAGCAGAGGGAAAAATGTTATTGTGACACTCATGGTTGTTTAAGAACCACAGACTTTTTGCTAGTGATTAAGCAGTTGGCAGTTTTTATTCACTTTCTACACAGAGCATGCCCTTCTTGACAAAGTTTTGCCTTACCAAAAGCCAAATGAAACCTAAATACTGGGCTCATGCAGCACAGGATATTATTACTCCCTTTGCCAATACTACGTGAAGTTGTCAAGTTTAGAAGCTGCTTGTCAGAGATATTTAATTATCCGCAGGTGTTACACAGCAAAATGTGGCAGCGAGAGCACTAAATTGCTTGATGCAGAAATAAGATGTACTGTTTATTCTTCATTCACTTGCCTGCCCATAGTTTTTATTTATTCCATTTTCTAGCACCAGCTACTCTCCTTACTATTTCGTGTGCTTACAATGTGGTGGGCATCTCAGCAGTTCTCCAGGACCCCATTCCATGTACTCTGGTTATTGCTGGTTTCTTTAACCACCCCAGCACTGCACAGGGGAGGTCCCCTCGTGTTTGCAGTGCTGGCAACAGGACTGGAGACTTCTGGTGGCTGGCGTGGATGCAGCTGGCAGTGGGTTGGGAGCGAAGTGGCCTCGTTTCTCTTAGCTCCGTCTAAGCTGTGTGCAGCCTGCACCCTGGCAGTGACACCAGTTTAGATACTAGAATTCTGCACAGAAAATCTGTTTTACTTTCGTAGGGCAACATTACACTGGACAAAACACACAGAATCATAGAATCCTTAAGGTTGGATGGGACCTCCAGGGATCATCTAGTCCAACCCCCTGCACATGCAGGGTCATCTGATGGTCAGAGTCCTTTTCGCAGAAATGAAACAAACTAGAAACCTCCATTCCACTTGGTTACAACTGTGTGTATAGTCGGGAAGAGGAGAGGAAAACCAGGGTTCCAGAAGTAATTCCAGCTGTGGATGTAGCAAGGAGAGAGGCAGGTTGTTACAGGGTGGAGAGCGCAGCGGGTAGTTGCACCATCCCTCATTGCCTGCTTCCTTCTCAGCGGTTCTCCAGAACCTCACGTGTTGGAGACGACCTTCCCTCCCGCATCGAGCCTCGTTGCTCCCAGACATGGGCAGCACTCAGCAGCCTCTCTGCACCCTAGGACGCTCCCACATGGGTGATTTTAGAAAAACGCCAAGCAAGTTAATGCTTTGGCATCTATATGTACATTTGGGTGGACACTACACAGATGTTGCTCCACCGTAATATGCGCTGGTAGGAACAACCCCACACAAAGTGGCCTGGCCTACTGCAGACCCCCAACTGCATGTCGCCTGCATGGTGCGAGGCCCACCCCTCCCAGCTGCTTGGTGGCTATGGTGTAGGAAGACATTTGCCCTATTTTTTACTTAGTAGTTCCATTTCCTCCTTTGAATAGGCACAGTTGAGAGCTGTGCCCAATGTCACAGCTTACTGCCTTCTCTTACGAGGATCTAATGAGGGCAACTCTTTCCACTTCATAGGCTGTCACAAGAGCAGTAGGCCTGGAATTGCAGGATTCCAGTTTTGGACAACGATTATGGAGGTAAATAAGGAGACTAATTATTTAAATTTATTCCGTAATTATTTTAATCATTAATCATTTCCTTCTTACGTGCCTATTATTGGGCCCAGAGATGGGAGTGCTCCCAAGGCCCGAAGGCGGACGCCCCTGAAGGCACGCTCCTGTGACTCACCAGCTTCCTCTCCATCTCCTCCCACATTGTTCATAACAGGACTTCCTTGAAACTGCGTTGCTGGTTCTGGGGATACGGTAAGAAGAGTGCTATGCTCAGCTTATTTGGCTCACTTGGGACAAGACATCTGGTTCCTGGCATCCAGGCCTTTGCATCACTCCCTGAGAGGCTTTTGGAGGCTGAGGCATCCAGCCCAGCTAAAATTGGTGGAAAGTTTAGGACATAGCTGCTAGGTTCAGTGAGTTTGTTCTTTCAGTGGAAGAGCTTTCACAGATCTTACATGCACTAAAAAAAAAAAAAAAAAAAAAGTTAATAAAGTTTTTCACATCAGGCATGACCCCACTGCTGCTCTGGCAAAAGGAGACCATGTGAAACTGGGTCCAGATGAACATATGCCCTCTGGCTTGTTGATGAGACAACATCTGCCCAGGCAGATGTGCCCAAGCCCAGTGTGGACTGTGACACAGGGTGTGCATTGCACACCTCAACCACTACACCTGCACTAGCCCCTTGTACAAGCTCCAGAGCGGCATCAGCTCCAGCTCTGTGCAGGGAGAAACTGGAGCAGTGACACCGGGTGGGTGTTTCTCTATGCGGATGGAAGAGGTATGAAGCACTCACTAGCAATTTTCGAGGGAGGTGCCGCTGCTAGACTGTGACAGGGGCAGGGAGGGAACAGCAGGCGAAAGGAAGGAGCAGCCTGGGCAGCAACACAAGCACGGGGACAACTGGCTGAGATGCAGGGAAAGACACCTCAGAGAGTAACGCAGAGAGAAAGAAACTGATGGGTGAGGAAATTGGTGCCTGTTCAGCAAGAACTTGCAACAGAGCAGCCTATTTATTTATTAAGTGATAAAATTGTGATGACAAGTTCAGGGAGACTGTGACCTCTGTTTTACATCACACAGCCTTCTCTGCCTCCTCCTGCCCCCTCAGGCAGCCAGGCACGTCCTCAGGGTCCAGCTCCAGCTCCAAGAGCTGACTGCTTCCTAAGACCATAAGCATGCAGCAAATGCTCAATAAACAGACCTTATGGAGGAGCACTTAACACAAGTTAAATGCTGAGTGTGACCAAGGTAGGTGAGAAAGCAACACACCCAGGTGGGGACAGGAATGACATGTATCAGAGGGAGGTGATGGCATATGGGACCCTCCCATTTGGATACAAATCAGATTTTGGATCCTTGAAGCTCAATTGATGACAGCTTCCTTAATTAAATGAATGAGATTGGAGTGTCAAACTGCAGGCATAGAAAATAAGCTCTGCTTGCTATACACACTCCAAGCAACTCCAAGTGCCAGGGATGGCCAGGGTTGTCCAGGAATACAAGATTTCCCGAGATGGTGGCATTTGCTGCCACAAGTCTGTGGCTTCAGGCAGCAGCCTACAGCCTCGTGTCCTGCCTCAGCTTTGCCAGCTGCGTACATGGGAGCATTTGTGTAACGACACAGAAACTAAACAGCCTTCCATTTGCAGAAGCATGACCAAGAAGCTCTTTTCTGTGACATTAACAGCAAATATGACTTTTGTCCCTGAAAACACATCTAATCTCAAACTGCATCCCCCTGCCCCATGTCTTTTTGTCTTTTTTTTTTTTCTTTCCTCTATTTCTATTTTTAGCTTAGAAGAGTAAACAGTGCTAGCTTTTGGCTCTCTAAATAGGAACAGGGAAAACTGCAGGGAGCTATAAAGCTGAATTGTGCCTTCCTCTCTCTAAAGTTGAGAGCTTTAGCTTCTGTATGTTTTGATGTCAATCTCTTACTGTTATTGCTCAAGCTGACAACAAAAGTTTGTATCTTCCTCGAGAAGGTAAAAGCAAGGAGAGAAGGAATCACAAACTAGGACAGTTTTGACACTCTGAGCTTGTGATTTGTTAGCATTTACACCGAGTGGTAGAGATATAAACATCATAATGCATGTGAGTATAAAGAATTAAGCTTGGTGAAGCCAAATTAACATTTTGTTCAAAGTTTTTTATTTCCTTTGTATTTCTTTCCTTGTATTTCCTTTCTCTAATTCAAGGGACTGTCATGCACACTAATATAAAATGGATATTCATATTGAAAGGGCTGAAGAAAAGCAGCTTATTAGGTTTTCTGCATACCTTACTCAACTGTTTTTTAACATCTGCGCACTCGCCATGACAGAGTGAAAAGGCTTGTGATCTCCCAGTTTCAAATTCAGAGAGTACAGAATGAAGGAAAAGAAAGGACAGATCCACACAAGCATATCTTTTGCCTTTTTTTTTTTTTTCCCCCTCATGTGTCTGCTCATTTTACCCCACTAAAGCGAGGCAGCATTTCTAGAGAAACTTGATGCTCACTTCATGTGGAAAGATGAATTTTCAGAGAGCTGTAGCTCACTGCAAGGTAGTCTCAGCAAGGACAAAGAACACTGCGCTGTGATAAAGGGTTTTACTTGCTTTGCTAATACTTCAGTAAATATAACTCTCTACAGAAAAGATTTTCTATTTAAAAATTATAATTGATCTACCTCAATGAATCTTGCTTGATTCCTTAAAATTAAGCGGAGCTGGAGGAGCTTGGGGCTTTTGTCTTTTAAGTCTCCATAATACTAAAACAGTTAAAGGAGTTTTGTTAAACTGCTGTCAAAGGAAATAAGTTAAAGCTTTGAAAAACAGCTCATGGCAATATTTATAACCCAGAAGAGTGTTATAAATAGCTAGAAGAAAATGTGCTTACCAGCTGAACTCCTGGCATGGGCAACAGGTGCAAAATAGTTACTACAGAGCGTGTGGCTGTATCAGTTGTAAAGAGATAGCTACAAAAAATGCATGAGATGGGAGCAGGATGAGTTTATCGAAGGCTACTGCTGTAATTTGGCTGTGAGGTAATACTGCGTCTACACCATGGCTGTTTGCTCGGGTGAAGGTGATTTCTTACCACACCACTACAAAGATTATCTGAGAGACAGAAATCTCTGAAAAGAGACTGCAATAAAGCCCCATAACAAACTCAAGCTTATTTAATATTTCCCATCTATATACAGATAAATATTATGCACTGTGTTTGCCTAGTCAGTGGACAGATGATGTATAGCTAAGCTTTCCACACTTCATCAAGACTTTTACATCTTCATGGCATCTGCACACTCATGTGTGTTAAGTGCTACCTTGATGAGAGAGGATGTTATGCATGGAGCAATATTGCCTAGCTGTATATCACACTATGGTACACACAGCAGCCATTCAAGAAACGTCAATTCTATCTGCTCATTAAGCAGCACTGATATTTCCTCTGCACATTATTTACATGTTTCTTGGGAGAATCATTAGCGCTGCCTACAAATAGGGTTGCCTGATGATTCCAGTAACTTAAAACTCTGCCAGATATTAACTGTTCATACTCAAACTTTCCAAGCCCGAAGCAGAATTTGTTCCGAGTTCTTCCTTTCCTACTAATTGGAGAAGACAGAAGGGGTCTTTACATGCACATATCCCACCAGAGAACCAACCCTAAAGCTGCTATTAGGCATATAGCTGCTACTTGCAGTTGTTGTCAGATAAAGGAGCAGGGGTATTTCCTATAGATCTAAATGTTCCAATACCACTTGGCCCATTTGATCATCTTTTTGATTTATATTGTGTTTAACTTAGAAAAGCGACACATGAAGTCCATTCTACATTAAAAGAATATTAACACTGCAAAGTCCAGCTCTCATAAGCAAGAGAATATTGTTAATGTAAATTTATTCTGTGTGTCTACATATATGTAATATTTCTTTTTCCATTTGACACCTACTGTCCTTAGAGCAGTGAGAGTGGGATCCACAGTGAGATCCACTGTGAGAGTAGATCCACTGAGAGTGGGATTTCCATTTGACACCTACTGTCCTTAGAGCTACAACTGATAGCAATGAGAGTGGGATGTGAATTCATATAAAGTGGTACATATAACAACACGTCTGGCTCTGTTGCATATTTCATGTGGGTTTCTGGCTCTGTTTCATATTTCATGTGCAGAACTGGCCGTCTGGCTCTGTTGCATATTTCATGTGCAGAACTGGTCTGCATTTTTTAACCTTGATATCAAAGATTAATACCAAATATGCTTTTTTTTTTTCTTTTTGTAAGAACTACACTCCACTACCATGTCTGGGTAGTGATGAATACCATATAGAAAAGCTGATGAGTAACTATTTTTACTGGAGGTTTTAATAATGCAAATGCACAGCGCTGTGTGTTGAATCACAAAGAGGAAACAAAGTGACTAAGACTATTAACCACAAGAATCATCCAAGCTGTGTTATGAACTTTGCTTTTCTAAACTTATCTGTTCTTGTTTGCCGTGTTACTATTTTTAACATATTTATTTACAATTATTATATAATCCCACATCAATTTTCTAGCTTCTTGACTATGTATGTATTAGTACATGGTAATGTAGAGTTTATAATATAGACAATGAGAACAAGGCTTGGGTAACATGAGTATTATCTAATAGTATGGTAAAAAATCATAACATACTAAACTCTTTTGTAGAATGACATGGGAGGAAAATCAGAAGATAAATCAAAACTATCTGAATTTGAACTTTCTGGAAATGAAGATCATCTGGAGAAGGTCAAGATTTTGCCCGAGAATGTAGATCCCAAGAGCATTTCAATTGTTTGTTCAATATGTCAACAAACGATATATCCACATCATCTTTTTTATCATAAAAAAAAGCACTCAGCCCTAAGATGTCTGGGCTACAGCAGCCCACAGACAAAGACAGACAATGAAACACTTTTAGCTCGGAGACAGGAACTGATTTCAAACCTGACCAAGCTCCCTAGATATTCTGAGAGTCGTAGGCAGAAGATTGATTATTCATTTGAATTCCTTACAGATAAGCAGACTTACTCATCATGTTGTGATTTGGATAACATTAACAATTCTAGCACTCTTAATGTAAAAAATTCTTTAATAAAAGCATTATCAATTTGCCAAGATAAAAATCCCACTTGGCAAGGAAACATGGAAGACAGATACATCGTACTGGACAATTACGGAAGTAGGTCAGACACATGTTTTCTGGGATTAGTTGATGGCTATCATGGTGCAGCAGCTGCAGAAGCAGTTTCAGCAGAACTTCCACTTTTATTTCTTGACCAACTTGCTCAGGTAGATTCCTCCTACAAGAAGAGCATGGAGGAACAGAAAATTCTAGATTCTTTTTCCACAGTAATCACAGCAGATTACAGGGAGAAAGAGAGGATTTTCTCCGATAAGCAGGACAATGACAAGACCAACAAGCCAAATACTTACAAATGGATTCACAAAGCATATGCCAAGTCCTTCTGGAGAATGGACAGACTTTTACAACTAGGAAGGAATGAAGTTTCCAAAGTTCGCTGGAGTGGCTGTTCAATTCTTACCTGTTTGGTGGAGAGAATTCACAGTGAAGAGACAGGCAGCACTGAGGAGATACAAAGGAAATCTTTAGAAAAACATAGGCACAGTCGATTAGTCAGGACCTCTAAAGGTGTTGCTGGGTTACTGCACATTGCCAATATTGGTATGTACATTTTAAGTTTTTTTTTTTTTTTTTTTTTTTTTTTTTTTTGAGTGTGTGAGTGTTCACGGTAGGAAAAGGTGGTGGAGAAGGAGGAAAGGAAGAGGAGAGTCTTTTCCTTCATCCAGTAAAAAGAGAAAAAAATGAGCTAAATTAGAGATTTGCTGGCAGAGGATATGTGGATGCAACGTTGGAGATAAGAGTAGTAAGGTCAATTTACTAATATGAAAGGTGCAATTAAGAAATATTCTGTAATATAGAAGTGATCTGTGTAAACATGGAGCTTTTTTTTTTTTATTATTTTCCCCAAAGAGGAAGACTTAAGATGTCATTGTTTTATGGCAAACAATCATAAATCTTCTAGTTTTAGGCCTGATAAATCCCTTGTGTCAATGCTTAAGATATTTTCTTCTATTACTCATTCGTTCCTTAAGATCAAGTGCCATCATCTTCCGCTACCAGCAAACTAAAAACATTATTTGTTGGGATTACTGACACAGCAATCACCTGTGTGTTCCTGCTGTTACAGAAGCTCTGCTCAGCCCTATTTGTTGTAAAGGGGGATCTTGTTTTCCCATTTCATAGGGAAGAAAATCTGTTACTATTTGTAAAGAAAAATATTGACACATTCCCAATACTTCCCTCTTCCCCCCCACCTCTGCTGCAGGCAGCACACTGGATAAAGCTTTTGCAGTTCTTCGTAGCTGTAGCTGATTTTTGTTACCACTTAAGTTCTCTGTGCCCATAGAACACTTCTGGGATTATAAGCAATGCAGTTTTTTTCCTGTAAAGGAGCACACAAGCAAAAGCATATATAAAAAAAAAAGGTGATGAGTGAATAGTTTCAAGTAGATTTGTGTCTACGGTTAGATTCTCCAGCATCTTCCAGTCTGTACTTTAGACATCTCACCAGTACTAGAGTGTTTTTTTGCTTTATTGTCCTCAGTTTTTAGTAAGGAGTGTACTTACATTGCAACTTTCAATTAATAGGGGCACTAACAGACACCTTTCCTCCTCAGATACAGGTTTTTGTGAAAACAGGTAAAACTTTTTCACATTGGACCTCAAAATTGAACATGATGGTCAAAGATCAGTAGGAAAGAGATAAAAATTTAAAAGACAGCTTCATCTCTCTAGGAGGGAAAAAACACTATAAAGGAAAAACAGACCTCATATATAAAAATCTATTATTTGTGTACAGTAATGACAGGTAAATCTGTACAAGCTTGAGGAAGACTATAAACGAACATGAGCTGCCATTAAAATAACTGGTCTACAGCCCTTTCCGTTCTTCTAACATTTGTTGAATAATAGCTCTACTTTATGCTGGCAACAAGTATTTTTGTAGCTATATAATGAATCAAGCCAAGTAATGGACCCAGCTGATTTATAACCTGTAAAATAGAAAAATAATGTGTATATATACATAAATTTTAACCATTTCTCTTCCTCAACTTGGTTAACTACACAGCAGCACAAACATACTGCCACAGAGAAAGGAGTGGAGCAAGATCAGTGCAAGCAAAGGGAAGGAAAACTTCCGAAAACAACCCTGACTTAGATTCTACAGACTTAAGTTTTAATTATTGATTTACCAAGTCTTGAGAGCAGTTTGTCGCATGAACCAAGCCACACTTGGTTCTCCCTTCTTCAGAAATAGTACATTTATTCTGGGAAATGCCTGCCAGACTTTATTATAAAAACAATTACAGCCACATCTAACCTTCTACCCCTAATGAACTTAGAACTTCCTTCTTCATTTCCTCCCACGTTCAGCTTATTTTTGATGACTCTTTTATATTATATCCTTTGTTAAGTTTCCAACTTGGTTTTCTAATCTGAATGATTGTAGGAAATTTTGGACATATTTCCAGTTCTTTTTTCAACTCTCCTCTAGAGAAAGGTGGAGAGGAAAACAGTAAGGAAATATATAAATTAAAGGTATTCACATTCTATAATCATTGAGGAAACGTATACTTCAATGTGATACTCTGAATTACCTTCTAGAGAAATTTACCTTAGTACAGATTACCTATGGTTCTACCTATGGTTTCCTAAACTAGACCGTGGCAGTTTTTCTCAGAAAATATAACTGCTGCATAAGCAGGGCTTATCTACAAATCCTTTCAAAGTAGATCTGTACTCAAATCAAGCCAGAAAATACTTAAAATACCATATAAAAGAGCAAACTGTGGCCAACAGTATCTAGAAAGCTACTATCCCACTTGTTCTTTCTGCAGCGCACCACTGATTTCAACCACTTTTCACTCTGTAGATTTCAACAGAGTTGATGGAAAAACACAGTAGGAAATCAGCCCTTGACTCCACATGGGTACTGCAAGAATTCTTGTTCCCTTGGCACACTAACCTGAGAAAGCAATTTAAGACTTAATGCTAGTAAACTGTAAACTCTAAATTATGTTCAAATTATTTTGTAGATACTAGAGCTTTTAATATCTTTATAAATATTCCAAATCTCAGACTTTTTGATGGCTTAATTCAGCAGTAACATTTTGAAAGCACACATTCCCTCAGAAGAAGGTATTTGAGAAAAGATTACTTGACATCATCTTTATGTACTCTTGCTTACAACCCGGTCAAGTTGCAACATTTCTATCAGTTTGCACTTTAATCTGTGAAATGTCATTTAGATTTGTCATAAAAGTTTAGTTACAGCCAGAAGAAAGATGCTCTGGAATAGCCTTCTGAATAACAGAATAAATAAATAAAAAAACCTTGTTGTAAAATGGAAAGAGTCATTGATGGAAGTAGGATCATCTGCAATAGCAGAAAACTCAACTGTGACCTCCGTTTTCTACAGTCCTTAGCAAAAGGCTAAATACTGATGTCGCAATATCTATTAAAATCAATCTGCTATAAAATATTCTTTATTTTAGGTAATATACATGCAGTCTTATGTAAAAATGGAAAAGCATATCGCCTCTCAGAAGAGCACAGCACTTCTAATACACGCGAGAGAAAACGCATACTACAGGGTGGTGGCAAAATCAGCCGTAATGAACCAGATGGGTTAGTAGAAGGGCATCTGAGAACCACAAGGGGTCTTGGACATCATGGAGATCCAGTACTAAAAAAGTCTGTTATACCTGTTCCTCACACCATCTCTGTCCCCATCGATGATTCTTGTCAGTTCCTTATTTTAGCTTCCAATGGGCTTTGGGAAGTTTTGGATTACCATGAAGTACTTGCTTTAACACTAAAAGCATTCACTCATTATTTGAGAATGTATGGAGGCATTCAACAAAATGGGACTCCTCTGCAGAAGTGTCAATGTTTGATGCCTGTCTCTGAAGAAGGCTTAAGTGACTCGAAAGCTACTAATGATCAACAAGATGGAGCAGAGATATTGCAGTCCAATACAGATATTTTTCTTGCCACCTCAAAAGGCAATGTGGCACAAAATGAACCAAGATTTTCTAGGAGCAGCTATCTGCATAGTGAAGATGAATTTAAAGAAACTGATGACCACAGAACGCAAGCTGATACAGAACTATCTCATTTCAGCAACAAGGAAACACATTCACAGAACAGCAAGGTAAGACAGTCTGATTCTAGCAAGCAAAGGGGCTCTGAAGAACCAAAGCAGTCTGAGGACCAAGAAGTCCATCTATGTAGCAGTTTTCAGCCCCCTTCACAGACTGCAGGGCGAGATGACACAGTCTTAGACACTTTCCGTGCAAGAGGTCCAAGTCACACTGACCAACTGGAGATGAACGCACTGGCGATAGAGACTACAGAAACAAAGCAGCCCGACGACAACACAAAACCCTGCCTTTCTAATTGTGCCTCAGATGCGACGTTAGCAGAACACGCAGACTCCAAGACATTTTCTGACAAAACTGCGAGTTATAGCGGTCAACCGCTAGCAGAGACCGTGCTGACAGCTGGTTCCAAAGCAACCCCGCAGTCTGGAGAGGGCACGGGAGCCTCCGTGGCCAGGCGCGACGCCCCTGCGGCCGCGGGAGGCAGGGTCCCCGCTGCGACACTCTACAACGAGGCAGCAGGCCACGTCAGCGAGCACCTGGTACGGGCTGCATTAGCTGCGGGCTCACGGGACAACGTCACCGTTTTGATCGTACTTCTGAACGGATGTGATAAAATACCTAATTATGTCAACATTTAAAATGCTGACACATGCAGTAGGTGGTGTGTACATATGTTACAAGCCTATATTCTGCCATGGAGTTGCTCATGACCACCTTGAATAAAGATGCACATAGCCAATTCAGTGTTAGAAATCAGACACCTTCTCTAGAACTGTGCAAATGCAAAAAAAAGCTTCTAAAACTTAAAGAAATACTAATCACAAATCTTTTTTTTTTTTAACCACTTTATTCAAACCTGAGCACCTCAATATAAAACTAAACACTGGTGAACTGTTATTTTCCTTGCTAAATCCAGATTACTGCAAATTTAAAATCTGCACAAGTAAGTTTCTGCTATCAGCTCAACATTTAAATAGGCTAATTCATCTCTTCTGACACACTTGGTAGATTTCATATAATGAAAATAACTAAAAGAATTAGTGCAATATACTGGACAGATCAAAATAAAATGTACTTTGGAAAACAAAGTTGCAAAGTTCATTACTGACAGACAGCAGTACTTATGTTACAGATACAGGAGCATCATTAATTACTGTTCTAGCCATAAAGGAAGAACTTAGAACCCCCTTTGATTAGAGAGGAAAAAAGTTAGCTTTAAGTAACTGTACATTCTGTATACCTTTAAGCAACTCTTAAATATTACAGAAAGTATTAAACAAATGTAGACTACAATGCAGAGTACCCTATTTACAGTACATTAATATCCAAATTTAAAATCAAGTTGAATGTACATAATTGTTAGTGCACTATTTTTTCCTTGAGGGGGAAGGAGGGCAGGAAACATAAGAAACTGTAATGGCCAGCAATGATCAAAACACAGAAAGAAGTCACAGACACCGAGTTTGTTGTGGTTTTACTTGAAGAGCTCTTACGGTTTGTAGACAAAAAAAATCCTATATTGTGAAATTGAATTTACTGGTTTGCACCTTCTGAACACATTAAAAATGCAGTCAAACTTGATTTAATCACTATTTTCTTTAGACAACTAACTGGGTTGATAAAAATTTACATACAGTGTACCAACTAAAATTCCACCTTCCTGCAAGCATGAGGTTCTTAAAATTGTTAATGCAAATATATTTGTAATTAAATTATTAAACTATGGAATGTATAACTAAACAGAGGATACCTGCAGAAACAACTGGTTGCATCAATACTCTGAATAAATTTAATCAGTTTTTAGATCCTGTTTCTAAAAAGGTTTTAAAGCATAATTGAGAAGTACGAAGAGTCCCAATTCTATTCTTTATAACAGTAACCAGTATTGGAGCTACAGGAACTGGCCAATTAGGTCCATGGAAAACAGTTCTTCTATATCCCTAATGGCAAGTGATTTTTAAAACCTTTCAACTGAAGCAAGTTTATTCCACTTCCATCTCTTCTCTACTGCTGGAACATTACAGCCAGTGACACATGCATGTTAAAATTAAGGTCAAAAGAAAATTCTGCATCATAAACTTGACTATTATCATAAGTCTCTTCGCTGTTTGGAAGCTGAACTGGGCCTGGTTAAGCACTCCAACTCCATTGTTATTGACAGTTAGGAAGCAGAAGAATATTGAGAACAGTTTAAAGCAATTGATCTTTTAGTTACTACAACATTGACTCTTGGGTGGTTGAGTGGGTTCAGTGAGGTCTACTCCTCTTCCTCTGACAGAGCTGGCGCCTGCATTCTGTGGTTCATTCTTGGGCAATTTTTTTGCTATAAAAACAATACAAAATAATAGTTAAACTGAGTACACAACCTATCAGCACTTCATTACTTTACAAGAGTATCAATATCATCACTGTAAAAATCTGAACAGTGTGTTGGTAATAAAAAAAAGTTAACACATCATCTTAATCATTAGCTAAAATATATCATTTTTAAGAACAAAAACACATTAGTAACACGAATAGGAAAAAGTCCAGGTGTGACATGCTAGGAAGTGACTTCTCTGGGAAGTACAGAACAGGCTGTTAAATCAGGATTTTAGGGCTAAATAATACAAAAGGAATGAACGGACAAAGAGGTAAAACTAAGATACTCAGCTACCTAGCCAGAACACATATTTGCATGGAACATATAAAATGGCCCTCAACACTACATCTCTCTTTCCTGGCCTTTCTCTCCAGCCCCCATGAGCCAATTGACTGCAATTGTTTCCTTGCCATCCTCGTAGCTCTAGGCTACCTTCTCCATCCTGACAAAGTGGAAAAAAGAGTGACGATTTTTCCTTTCTTGAGTAGTAGTTTTCTAGCAGGTTTTTGATGAACAGAGAATTAAGTTCTACATAACAGGACCTGGAAGGAAAGGACTTCTATGGGACAGAATCTTCCATGTTCTGTTGATCCAGTATCCCTGCCCTATAGTTTGGCTGCAAAGTCGGAATCTTAAGTAATTACAGAGGCCAGCTTTAATAAAGAGTGATTTTTCCTCAAAAGGAGTAAAATTGAAGTGTAAGAGCAGACAGAAGTAAGACTGGCAGACTACAAGGGACTAACTCATGGAGGAGAAATCCAGAGTACACATCATTGCTCACACCGTACAAAAAGACAGAGCATCAGCAGAACAATGCAGAACAGCACTGTAGTTCTGAGTTGTAAAATCAGAGATTAAGAGCAATTTCTTTAACTGGAAATCCTACGCAAGCTCTAAAATAGTCAGCCTGCAGCAACTGCAGCTTACATGGCTCTCTTCCGTCCATGTTCTCATTTTTCATTTTCTCCCATTTTGAAGATCTTATTTATATAGGGTCCTCACAGTTGCATCTGTGCTGTGCAAAAGGCCATCCTGAATATCACATGAGTTTTTTTTTTTAATAGTTTAACAACTATTTAAAAATGCACATGCACTGCAATTCAGCACTTGTATATTATTAAGTGCAAACCTGCCTCAAGCATTTATGACAAGTATATACTTATTAAGGTTATTGCTAAATAGGATAATGGACCGACCTAAAAAGATAGGTTTTCTTTCTTCTGCTGCTTTCATACTTATTAATAATGAAATACAACTTTGGGCATCAATGTAATTCACACAATGTAAGTTTTATGAGGCTGATACAGTGCATATCCCAAAGTATTTTAAAATATAGACATGATGGCCATTGAATGAGTTTTTATACATTTTCATACAAGCAGTTATGAATCTAGAATCATCTGCTCTGTAATACTTTTATATTCTAGATGAACTGGCGAGACTGCAAAATGTATCCTTTAGCAGAAAAATGTAAGTTCACTCAGATTACAATACAATGGTTCTATCTTACAATTTTATATAAAACTCTTTTCTTAATAATGTTACTTACTATTAAATATCATTATCCTTGCAGAAATCCCTAAGCTATGTAAAGGCTAAAAATCTGATGTTAGCACATTTACTTTTCACACAAATTTAAACACATATTCATCTTTGGCACAACTTTTGGATTTCAGATTGCTGTATTTGGAAGTCACCTAAGATTTTAAACACAAAAGCATATTTAGCAAATACTCGGTTTAGACTAAAATCAGTATGCTTGACTTAAGGCCATTACCCTTCTCCTATTTTGAAGTAATGTTTTCAGCTTCAGTTCAATTTGCCTCTTAAAAGTTACAATATTCTAGGTTCGGCACAGGCCAGCACGCTATCTGCTTTACCCAGTGTACCCTTAGAAAACAAGTTTATACACTTTAACTTCCATTCTCATACTGATAAGTTGATAAACTCACAATTGATAAACAAATCCTAAACATATTCTATGCTTAGAAGAGCTATGTTTATGATTACCTATACTATGGGAAAAGTAGCCCTTCCCCCAGTAACAACATATTGAACTTGAAACAGCGTAAGTGATCATGGAACTGAAACACATAAACAGAACTTCCTTAACTAAATTTGAAAGCAATCTCACTCAGTTGTTCCAATTTAGTCCACGAAAATACCTAAATCTTGTTGAACTGTGCATCAAGGAAGTTTATCTGACTTTTGAACATAAAACAAACAAAAAAACCCACAAAACAACCAAGCACCCCACCAAAACAACAACAAAGCAGTGCCGCTGAAAGACTAAGTGAGAAAGTAAAACAGCCTGGACAAGAAGCGTCCTGGACAGGGAAATTGTTTTCCTGCGATTCATGCTAAGTTGCAATTTTGTTCTTAAACTCACCAATTGCCATGAAAATTTCATTTACGTTCATAGATGTTTTGGCAGATGTCTCCATAAACAATAAGCTGTTGTCATCTGCATAAGCCTGTGCTTCCTGAAAGTTAAAACAAGAATGCATTACTTCATTTTCTTTAAATCACACTATTAGTACCTACAGTATTCTTACTGCTACCAAGTGACAATTTTATTTCATTTTGACAGGAAGTTTGCTGAAACACTTAGATGACAACGTCCTATTCATAACTATGAAATTATAATAAAGATTCAATAGTTAAACATTTAACACTGCACTCAATCTTTACTTATCTTAAAAATATCCATATCAAAAAGCCAAGAGCAAAAAAAAAAAAAAAAAAAAAAAAAAAGCAAGCTTTTATTACTAACTAAACCTTGACCCATGACTCTGGCTACGAGAATAAGAATGCCCTGGAAAGTGTCATTTAAAGTCAAAAGCTCTGTCACCCAAGAAAGAAGGCAGTTTGTGAGCTATTCTGAAACTCTCTACCATTGAGGCAGATTTATCAAAACACTTCCACTATTCTTACAGAAATTCATTATATAAAACAGTACTAAATATCTTTTCATTTAGCTCCTCTATCAGTCTGAAATACACTTTTGCACTCAAATTGTCCCTTTTTTGTCACTTCCTAATATCTAGCTCAGCTAAAAATCCCTACTCCTTATGTCACTACCTTTGAATTCAATAGTGGAGAGGCAAAAAACCCCAGCTATAGCTATGACAAAAGAGTGTTATCATCCACACTATTTTGTACTCTTTTAAATGACATCTACCAAGATCTATGTAATATCTGAAATAACATAATAACGAACACTTGGAAGTCTCAGAAGTGCTGTCCAATGAAATAGAGAAGGTCATAGGCTTCTTCTGAACTTCAGGCCACCTTAACAAAAACACTAATACTTGAAAATTATGTCAAACCAGTTCTATTTCGGTCAAGGAACCTAACCAATTGAATTTGATTAAGCTTCAGGAGGTTGTACATGTGCAAATTTATAAATTACTGTAAATGTTCATAATATATGAAGTTATATTAAAATACAGCTTTGTGTTGCTACTGACAGTATACAATTAGAAAAACAAGTTCTTGAATTCTAGGAGAATACACAAAAAAGTTACTACGATTCACTGCTATACAAAACAGTTTCATGCATGACAATGCCAAATATAGATCAAAACAGTAGGAAAACTGATGACTAACAAATAAACCCCTTGATCTTAAGAAAATTTATTCAGATTCAATCATAAATGGACCAGAATCATCTGCAGTGAGTTTTCTATTTGATATGGCAGCCATTTTCTAATTACTTGGATAAATGTTCTAAAAGATGAAATGTAGCAGTCGATGTAGGTATATCGACTAAAACACACAGATCAATGAACACCACAGTTAAAACTTAGAATGCTGCTTCCACAGGATAGCCTAAGCAAGCTTGGGGTATTGACCAGCTTTATACCATATGCTGATTCAATCTGAACTCTAGATACTGTTTACCAGTCCCAGTGCTAATTTGGGGTGGAAGACAAGAAGAGCTCATATCAAGGAACAAAACTTCTATTAGCCTTGAAGATATGCAAATAAATTATTCTTCAAAGTCAAATTTAATTACTTTAAAAATATTACTACACATAATTTGTATATGTTTCCATTTAACAGCATTACCTCTACAATAAGTACTTAGACTATGCACATAAGCCTCCTGGAGGCTTGCTTACTTTTATTCCAGCAAAGCACTTTAAAAAAAAAAAAATTTTATAAACAGAAGCTATGCATACATACCTGGAAATCCACAGCTCTTTTGTTAGCTAGATCAGCTTTGTTTCCTGCTAAAGCTATTACAATGTTGGGACTTGCTTGCCGCTGAAGTTCTTTGACCCAATTTTTCGCTCTGGCAAAGGACTCCTGTTAACGATTGCAGAGTGGTGCAGCTGAGTTTTAGTATCCTTTCAAAATGACCTATTATCCCAATATCTGCTATTGATGCTTCAAGCAATAGATCAATACAATGGCTGCTGCCATTGTCGAGAAGCAAATTACAGCTTGCCAAGTGAGCTTTTCAAGCAAAGCATTCCTATCTTGCTGCACAAATGTGCTTAGCTAGGACAATAGTGTAAAAGTAACCAAAGTTAAGAGGGCTTTTATATAGATACCACAAGGAAGGAGTAATGCTTAAAAAAGAATGGGAATTTTAATTTGTCCCACAGCAGAGTCAAGTTTATGAGCAGTTACACTGAAAGACTACTGAGTGCATTATGGCACAGGGTTTGGGGATTTAGGTTTTTAAGTCTCATCTTACCAGAAGAAATTGGTAAAAATGTAGGAAAGATCATAGTATACTTATCTGACCTAGACTCAAACAGAAATAAAACAGATAAGCCTAAGATCTGATCTCAGTGCTTTGTGGTCACTTTCCAATCCTTACCTGTAACTTTTAACAATAAGATAATAGTGTTTTTCACTATCAGAAATAAACTGCCCCAGCAGTAAGGTGAGAAAAGTAGCACAAATTAGGGAACTGATTTCAAAAGAATTTTCTCTATATAAAATGCTCTTCAAGCCATTCATTTATAGACTGTGCAAGGTTCTGTAGAACATAGTGCCTTTAAAGTCATCCCAGTTAGAAATGAAGTGCATAATGGCCCACTAATACAAGTGGTGAAAATAGCCCAGTCTCCAAAAGTATGTGCATCTCTGCTTTAATATAATGAAATAGAAAGCTTCACTGTACCAAAAAATAAAATAAAGCTGCATTGCTTATAGCTATATAAGTATTAAAGTATTTCACTTCTAACATCATAATCTAGTTAAAGTACACTTTGACAATTACTAATGCATATGCTACTATCACGTATTATTGGCTCAGGCATAATTTGTTCTGATGAGACATGTTTCTGTTGAAGAAAAGGACACTGAAGTGTACCTCACAGCAGACTGAGAATCTAACTGGTCAAAAACCAGTTTTTTCAATCTTCTTTTGATATTTGGTTCCTAAATAATGACAACATACACTGCTTCATCAAAAATACAAGTTTTCTATGTAGAAAGTTGTCAGTTAAGACACAGCCTCTTTTTTGTTACAGCACAATAAAACATCTGGAGAAGTCAAAAACACTTTCAACCGCTAAACATTCTAAGGCCCATGGACAATTTCAGTGGTTCTGCAAAGCTAACTCCCCACCAGTTGGATTCTTTCATTTATTGTAGCTCTTTCATACTGCAATGTAAACAGCAAGAAACTGTTAAACACACAAAATCATGTAAATTCAATTTTGGCAAAAAAGGTTTCTATTCAGAATTTAACATTGACAGACCAGTACAAAACGATGAACTGACTCACACAAGTTGGTGACAGAATCAGTGAGAGAATCCAGCTCAAGTCCACTAACTTCTAGATCCCCCTTCGTTTCTCTATACTGTACTTACCTCATTTGTAATGTCGTATACAACTATAGCTGCTTGTGCTCCTCTGTAGTACATAGGTGCTAAACTGTGATATCGCTCTTGGCCAGCTGTATCCCAAATTTCAAATTTTACCGTTGTATCATCAAGACACACAGTCTGGGTTAGAAAAGCAGCTACAAAAAAGACAGAGGTGCTGAAAACAGAACTCTGTTTATACCTGCACATTCATATAAAATTAAGTTTACAGATATATGAAATATGATTTTCTTAAACACTCAAAGCCTATTATTAAAATATAATGGGCCTGACGCTATCAAAGTTTTTAGTGACTAGCGAACAATTCTAATTTACACAGAATAGCTTTTTGGATAATTGGTCTCTCCTCAAGTTAAAGGGAAAAGTAATTAGAAAGAATCCTCAAACTTTTTGTAATAGTGAACCTGATCAACCCAAAGCTTCCCTCAAGCCTTCTACATAGAGATGTAACAGACAACATAAAGCACCACTAACAGCATCTTGCCCTGCTATACTCCAATAGCTTAGATACTCAGAAAATGCAAGTATACACAGTTCTTCACTGTATCTTAAATCCTCGACTTCCAGCTCACAATAAATCCTAGTTAAGAGATTTAGAAGCAAGAGTAACTTCTTGAAAGTTCTTGCTTTTAAAGCAGCCACATAAACATATTTTTCACACTAAGTCGCCTCAAGAATTTATTTCGGCATATTTTTCAGAGCCTGCAGTTTCAAGAGAACCTGCATCCATTGCCATGAAAACTGAAGGCATTTATCTACATAATTGTCACTATCCTAAAAAATGACAATTATGGAAAATAGTAAGCAATTAATATCAAATGTTCAAAAAGCTACTCCTAGTACAAGTTCTCTATTTAGACTGAAAAATGGAGGAGAGTATCCATACAACATAGAAACCCCTACTATCAATAAGTTACAGTCTCAAGAATTTGTTGGGAGAAAACAACAATAAGCAAGGAGATCTCCTTCTACAAGGTTTTTTCAAAAACCTTTAAGAATTTAGATAGAAATTTTCAACAAATCAGCATAAATGCTTGGACTTGTTTATCCAATCATAACAGACATTTAGTGAAATGATACTTTGGACTGGCTTGCTCTTTTTATAAAGGAGAAGAAAGTTGTTTTTAGTACCTCCTGCTTTGATGAAATGCTAAAAAAGCCTCCTGCTTTGTAGAACTGGGTCTCACTAGTAAGCATACCAACAAACTGTAGCATATTTAAATCAAATGTCTGAAGCTGCACTGTCCATAACCCTTGCATACCTGGGATACCACCCTGCCCACATACCCCAAGACATTGTGAGTGACTCACAGTCTCTAAACTGCTGCGACTTTCAATCCAACTTATTGCAGTAAACCAAAGCAAGCCAATCTTGCTTTACAAAGGAAACTAACTGCCATCCCAAAACTGCCTAGAAAGTGGTCAGATGTTCCTGCTTCAGTGGTATTGGCATCCATCAGACACGAGCAGGCAGGCTGGAGAAGGGAAAAAGCTTTGATGCTCCAATGTTAAAGCACTGGAACTCTCTCTAAATGCCAAGTACCTAAGCTCCAATAAACCATCCTCCTCTTGGTGGCTCCCTAACCAGCCAAGAACCACCAGAAAACAATACAAAACCGCACACCCAAGCCAACATTCTGCATCAGAATAAGGGTTTCCTTCCCAGAACCATCTCAACGTTAAATACCGCCAAGACAAAAATGAGACATTAAGCAAGTGGAATTTGAAATCTTACAGAGATTCAACAGAAGAAAGTACCTACACTCCATAAATGAAGGACTATATTCAGAAAGAGAATCAAAACAAGGGACTTACTCTTTGATATCCTCCTGCTTTTGCTGAAAGGAACCTTTCAGCCACCACAGAAATGCCAGTAACCAACTTATGTAAACAAAATAGGTTTCTTTTATCTCACAAAACCATAGTTAATTGATAACTAATTGATTCACTGGGCTAATTATCTGAAACCAAATAGATCTTACCAGCCATACTTTTTCATAAGCCAGTCACAAGCACTGCTACCGTAGGCCAAAGGGGCCAAGCCTAGGCATCATACACACCAGCATCACATTGCCGACGCCTGCCTAACTGCACTCTTCCACTTATTTTATCCAGATTCACAATACACATAAGCTCTTCTTTGTTCAAAAATCCTTCTGTATATAAAGAAAAGCATTCCTGAAACAGAGGCTATCGAACAAGACTATTTTCTCTGAACAACAAAGTTTCTGAACTCCAATATACCTGCATTTATTATCATTAAGCTTATAAAAGCGCATTTCCTTGCTTTCATTTTATGTAAAAGAAGGGCATAAGTTAATACAGAGTTTTTAACAAACCATGTATCTTAACTTGGATGTAAGTTCTCATTTAACATTTATACAGCTTTTAAACAATCAAATAGGGTTTAGATTATCCCTTACTCTATCAATACAAAACAAAGATACAAAAACAAAGCAAAAGCAAGAAGGAAGCGAATCGGAGATCACTGAAATTTTACAAAGGTTTTCAAATAACTTTTAACATTCTAACAGCTAAACACAATGTAAAAAAATTGATGCAATCAAGTTCAGCTTGTCCTTTTTATTTCTTTAAGCTATGTAGATGTTTACATTTCAACCACTGTTCATCTGTAAAGATACCTACAGATGACTGAAAGGGCTTCACATAAATAATACAATGGCAATGGAACACAGACTCATTCATGCAAGCAGTAATAGCAACTACTAGGAAACACTGACCAGTCTATAAAATCTGTATCTGTTTAAGTTTGTATACCAAGAGGTGGTTTTAGGGGAAGTTCAAATGTAATCAAGGAGGAAAAAGATCAGAAAGCACAAAGTTTCAACACACAAGATAACAGAAGGAAACATCCGATGAAAAAATAATTACAACAAAACAAAAAAGTGTGTTCACTGTGGAATTGGAACTTCTTTTGCATTCTAGTGAACCATTTTGTTTGCAGTTATAAAATGTAAAGGCAGCACTTTTATTCCTGTGGCTGCTAACAAAGAAAAGTGCATCTAGAAAAGCAACATGTTCTCTCAATTCACAAGCAAAGTCAAACTGTATAAAACAATACAACCTTTTTGGAAGATAAAGCACTTTGTTTTTATAAAAACCTAGTTCTTTTTTCTTATTAAGCAGTGATTTCATTCAAGAAGTAAACAGCGCTATTAGAACAGCTACACATCCATTTACAAAATTTAACATCAATCAATCCCAGTTTTCAAAACTATGCAATTCAAACACACATTTACTTTCTCCATGTGACATGGATGCTTGCTACAGCTGCATAGCAACTACAACCTTTAATTTAGATATTTACAGATCACAGTTAAAGACATAGTTCTCAAATTTAATCCTTGTTGTCAATGACCCATCCTGGACCTGACATTACATTCAAGGCTGTCAATGGCAAAGGACAATACAAAGTCGATTCAGTAGCAAAATTTTCTCACCTCCAATAGTACTTTCTTGAAACTCATGAAACTGTCCCTTTACAAAACGGAGCACCAAACTTGATTTGCCAACTGCAGATTCTCCTAGAAGTACTAGTTTGAACTGGCAAATTTTATTTGCAGCATTTGGCCCATTGGGTCTTGTTGCTCCTCGGTTAGCCATGCCCAAATTAGAAAGAAGTCCTTTGTTTCAAGTTCTTGAAAGCAATTCCAGGATGCAAAGCTCAGGGGTGCTTCTGCTAGTAACAACCTGTTTATGAAAAGATAGTGGGCGGCATTAGATTCACAAGCCAAATAAGAAAAAATCTAACTCACCAATGCAACACCAACGCAACCAGTCCTAATAACCACCAAAGTCAGTGGCCCAGAGTACAGTCACTGTCACTGTGAAAAAAATCAGTAATCTTCTTGCATACCTAGTCTTCCTAGTCAAGCGTCTCATTAGGACATTAAAACTCCAATCATTGTTGCAAGACTCAGGCTCTCAATTCATACCATAACAAAAATCAAAGTATAACAGCACAACAAATTCAGCCTTGCAAGTTACAGCTAAAATCTCAGGTAAAAATAAATAAATAAATAAATAAAAAAACCACAGAATTTTCCTAATTAGCAATACTTGATTATTCATAAGTGAGCACCAGCAAAGAAAAACAATAAAAAATCTCTGGGTAAATTTGGAAACTGAGTCAGTATATCAAGTTCTTCGCAAGTATGCTTTATCAATCCCCTTCTATCACGCACATCAAGACCTTCTGTACTTTACTACAAAAAGAAAATGTATTTTGATGTACAAATCATACTTATTGTAGTTAACAAACATATTCTGAGAAGATACAAAGCCTTTCAAATTGAACTGCCTTCAGCACAGTAGGAAACCCAGAGCACTTTGTATAAGCCACCAGAAAACTAAGTACAACACCTAGCTCACGCACTACTCCTCCACTCATCAACTATCCTTTTGTAAATCCAACACCAGTCTTGCACAATTAATAAAAGATTCTCCGGCTCCATAGAATGTTTCACCATTAGCAGATATCTATCCTCAAAAAATTCTACCTGAACTCCCGATTCCCACACATCAAGTCAGAAAGAAACCACAGAATTATTTCTTTACCCACAAAACACTTTAACTAGTACTTCCTTTCTCATTGTAAAAAGGAATCTGAATATAGAGGCTTAGGAAGAAAATATTATCTGGTATCTTAAATATATTTTTCTCTCTTATGTTGTTCTTTTCCCATACCTCAAAATAATTTAGCATCTTCCATGTAGAATATTGCAATCTTGTATTCATCCCTGTCTGCCCTGAATTTCTGTCCTGTTTGACAATTATATCATTAAATCAATAGAATTTACTTCCCTATTGCAACATGATCAAAATATCTAATTTTAGATATATGTTCTCACAAACACAAGGAAGAAAAAGCATGGCACAAAAGTTGGAGGCAAAAAAAAATCCCCTGAAAATCTTTCACTATTATCAACTACTATGATAATTGAAAAGTGTAATTCTTTCCCATCAATCTAAAAACTTTAAACAAAATTTAATTTACACTACAAGAATGGATCTAGTTATTCTACAACAATACCAGACCACTTATCCTTATGGCATAAAAAAGAATGGTGCACAGCTGGTATGTTGGTTCTCAGGCAAGATTTATTATTTTTATTTATTTTGCTCATATGCTATCGAGAAGTTTATCCAAATTAATCAATTTGGATAAAAATCGATGAATGACAACAGTTAATGTATCCTTAAATACATTACAAGAAAGAAAACATTAAAATACAGTGAAAACAAAGGCAGTTCACAATAGCATTATCCATTTGTTTCTACAAACTTTGGAAAAGGAAGACAACTGTTAAACTTACTTCTGTTTTAAACATACAATACTTCTGCTTGCACTGCAGCATTATAGTGTGTTTGGACAATCATGAAATAATTTTAAAAACCTTCATCTTAATTCATCTTTCTAGGCTCTGCAGCATTAATGAAGTCATATAAGCCATCTAATGACAGCTGGATTAGCACTCTTTGTGAGCAAGTGACTCCTATACGCTGTGCAGTGAGGACTCTGACTACTCTCTCTGGCTACTCTTTTGCTTCCTCTCTATGGTATAGACTACTACAAACAAAAGCAGGCATTCCAGAAAAACAGCTCAGACTGATTTAATTCATGCACCACCTATTCATTTCAGTTGGCCATTGAGTAATTCAGAGTATAGATCATTTTAAAACAGTTGAATTGGGCTGTCAAGGCACATGTAATTCAGTTTTTGTAAACTGTCCAGTCTATAGGAGTTATAGGTTTACCTGAGGAACCTTTAAGTTGACAGCTTTATAACACCTCTCACCCTTCATCGATCACCCTAAACACTCGGATATCATACATGAAATTATTCAGTTATCAAGTCAATAGCAATTACTCTCCCTGCAAAACCATCAAATCCTGGAAGCACAGTGCAAATATCCTTCATTTAATAGTTACATTAATATATCTAATACTAAATACCACAATCACACCACTCACTTTTTAACAGATTGGGAGAAAAAACACACATCTGGGGGAAAAAAAAAACAAAACAAAACAAACAAAAAAAAACCACACACACACACACACAAATAACACACCCCACACATTAAAGCATACCCAGCTCATTTTTATATACAGGAAATTCATCATCACCTTCCACAAGCCTAAGTGGAAATCATGCTTTGAATTTCAGATAATACTGAAACTGTTCCATAAGTTTGGAACATGGCAGGAACCAAACATGAAAAGACAAAAATATTTTCTTAATCTGAGGAAAAGCAGCTCTACAGCTTGGCATATAGTCATTACAAAATACTGTCTGCTTGTTCTTTTCAGATTTGTTTGCTGAAAATAACACCTCACAAGTATTTAAAAGTAGTCTGCAATGCTACAGCCTCCATACAATCTCCTAGCCTCTGGCCATGTTTGTTCATATTTCTCAGGTCATCTGTAAAATACTAGCCTGGGAACCATAAAAAGAAAACAAAACACACATGGAATAAAGGAAAAGTACTTTTGGTATCCCAAACACACAGACTGTAAATTCAAGTCTTTTTGACAAATGGCCTTCCAACCAATCATTTAACTGCTTAGCAGCTGCACCAGTGTAGTGCACCTATGCTGAACTTTGATGAAAGTCTCCAGGAAAAGATATAGTACCCGCTTAAGTTTTGTATGCTGAATAATCTTTTTAATTTTTGGAATACGTGAAGAAAGCAAGCCTTAGCAAGACACTTTCAATCACTTACACAAAAGTATACAACCGTTTGACCTATATTAGGTCATTAGGTTTAAAAGCTTGATTTAAGGGAGTAATGTAAATAAATGACATATACAAAGATCTGCTGAGGAAAGTCCTTCAATTTCTGAAGGTTTTCAATACACCATGCATAGTTTCATAGATAAACAGCTTAATATGTATGGAAATGACAGAATTTATTCCTTTTCTTGAGCATTTTCAAGCCCCTACTTGAGCAGGGAGGGGTTGGACAAGATGATCTCTAGAGGTTCCTTCCAACCTCAATCATTCTGTGAAAGCTACTAAAGATCATTTTGCACTCTTAATTGTCTATTACGACAATATGAAGGGACCTTCTGCTAAGTAGGAATTTTCACTCTTGAGTAGCCCCCAGCACAATAGCAGTTCCATGCTTAAACGCCAGAAAGTTCAGGGCATATCATTAGGAAAATACTCCTGTTAGTCCTGTCAATTAATTTAACAGATGCTGGGTTTATTCTCTTCTCACAATCCCTTTAGAGAAGGAACTTTTATGTGGCTAGGCGGCATTTGTCAAGTTTTATATAAGAGAAGGAAGTGTTTTGATGGACATTTTAACAGATCAACATACGAATTTTCTTATGCTTGAGGTTGAAACAAATATATAAATCATCACCTACAGTCTCACGATTCAATGCGATAATTCACAAATTGAATCTATTCAGCCAGGTAAGTGTTCAAATTAGTGTCTCATACCAATTAAACACAGAAGCGTTCGAATCAACTTGAAACTACAAGAAAGCTAACGTACCAGAACCAAAATATCACTAGTAACAAAAGCCAGCCTACCAATGGGATTAAGACAGCTAACAGTGTTTCTACAATGACTGAATGAATTTTAGACACAATTATGCTTTCAAGTTTCAAGTTTCTGGCAAATCAGAGTTGGTAAATGACTGCTTCTGGATGACTGTGTTTGAAATTCAGTGCAGACAGTATCTAGAATAGTTACACAACACTGAGGTTACTGCCATTACCTACTTTAAACTTTTTTATACTGGGCTATCTAGATACTGCTGTTTTAAATATTTTAAACAAAATTATGTGATAGGTACTCCTATTAGACATTTTTTTCTGTTAGTCCTTTCCCAGGTGGCATTGAAGCATTCAAGGCAGTGGCAGGTACGATTATAAAAAAATTTGTCACGTGTAAGCCTGTTTATATTGGAACATAATGAAGCAGTAGGTTAAACAAGTGAATCAACAGCAGAAGAAATTCATGACCTTCCAATTACAGATAATAGCTATCTCATAGGTTCATAAGAATTATGCATATTATGAGTTGCTCTGAGATAAGCTAGTTTATTGTACTGGAGACACAGGTAATGATAGCTATATAGTCATTGTCTGTGGTCATCTTAGTTAACCTTCATATTCTCTTGACATTTCTTTTCATACGGTAAAAATATACACAAATTAGCTTTCCCACACCTCTAAAAAGTCACTACCAAATTGGAAAAAACAAACAAACAACAACAAAAAACACACAGGGATGCTAAAGCTTTTCTACTTTCTGCGAGGGTTACCTGAACAGAACTGATTAATTTCAGCTTAACTGTTCAATCTCTCTTTTCCATTGTCAGCCCAAGTTTTTTTTTTTTTTTTTTTTTTTTTTAAAAAAAAAAGGAAGAAAGAAGAGGGAATGCTGAGGGACTAGTTTTGTCTTTCATGGCCCTACTGTTTTCAACAGCATTCTGATAGTTTTAAGCTATCCTACTTTTCTTTATAAGAAAAAAAAAGGAAGAAAGAAGAGGGAATGCTGAGGGACTAGTTTTGTCTTTCATGGCCCTACTGTTTTCAACAGCATTCTGATAGTTTTAAGCTATCCTACAACAACATATAAGAAAAAAAAAAAAGAAAAAAACCACACACACACACAAAAAAAACACGCACAACAAGAGCACAGGTTTGTCTTTCCACCACACTATACACAGCTTTATGCCTAGCTCCAACCAAGTCTTATGTACAGGCACATACAGACTTCGGGCCTTTATTAAGGAGTAACCAGATAAGGAGCCAGGAGGCTGCTGTGGTGATGGGTTCAGGGTTCCCTGGATGCTGATGCATGATGAGAATGTATCCCTTCCTCCCTTATCTATCGCCCCTCTCCGGGCCGCAGGCAACAGAGCGAGAGCAGGACCCATCCTCCCATTCCCTCTCCCACAGGGGATAGGGAGAGATGCCCGCTGCCTCGCAGAGGCCGGAGCAGCTGTAACGCATCACATGCGGGGAGGCCCCTAACTCCCCGCCGTGATGCCGAGCTCAGCTCCTCCAAGACCTTCCCTCGCCGGCCGCTCCCTTCCCGCCGCACGCAGGC
>NW_010577468.1:374123-397188 GCF_000705375.1 Tinamus guttatus | reverse complement strand
CAGGAACGGCAGGCACAGCGTGGCGTGAGGGGCCCCTCGGGTGCCCGGGGCGGGGGCGGCCAGGCTGTGTCCCAGCTCAGTGCTTTCAAAGGACCGCAGCCCTGAGCCAGGTTGGGCTGGAGAAGGAAGTGCGTAATAAAATATCCAAATTGCAACTGGGAATCCACTTAACGTTTTTCTTTAATGACAGAACTGCTGATGAAGTTTTCAGATAGGATCAATACCAGGAGAGTGCTAAAACTGAGGAGAATGGATTGCCAGTTTCAGAGAGTCTTCACTGCTCCATAGATAGGTGCAAAGCATATTTCTCAACACACACAAGTGCTGGGTCATACACCTCGTGCTGGAGATTGCAGTACACATGTCATTTCTGTTGGTATTGCTAGTGTGTTCTGCAAAGCCTGCTGTGATTCTACATGCCTTTTCCATGTCTATAACTGAGCAAGGATGTTGGAAAATGCAGGAGAAATCAGGAAAGGCCCATATGAATGACGAGAAGGCTGGAAAACTCTCGCAGTGAAGGATAAGAACCCAATCTACTGACCTTATAAAAGAGAAGGGTAAGGGACACTTGGTTACGCATTATAAACAGGTTGCATAAGAAACAGTTAAAATAAGTTTCTCCAATCTTCCTGGCTTAATAAGGTCTGAAAGTTGGCATTTGGAGCAAGCCAAAGCAGAATCGGGAAGAAGTTCAGCAGGTTTATCAGTTACAGTACCTAATAATTGGTGCAGTTTATTAAAAGATTGTTTAGATTCTCCATCATTGGAAATGTTAAGATTGAATGTTGCTGCCCTCTTAAAATATGCTTTTGTTCAACCACATATTAAGTTAAAGCAAAAAATAAATTCAGAGAAGCCTATGTTATATTCAAGCTGAGGCTCCATTATGGCGGTGCTTCATTATGACCTTAAAATATGATTTTAATGTCAGTTGCCCAGTTAGTCCTTCTGCTAGTGCAGAATTATCTTCTCTTGTTGTTGCCATGCTTAAGGCCAGTATATAGTTCCTCCCCGCAAAGAGATTTTCACTCCATCAGTGATATAAAATGCCAGACCCCACCTTTATTTAAAAGAGTTTATTCCAGAGGAATGTGTTTGAAAGCGTGTGAGTTTTCTGAGCTTCTAAGTTTGTGGTAAGGACTGCCTTTAGAATGTCTACAGCAGGTGCCATTTATATAAGGCCGTTAATCACATTTAACACATTCATATCACTGATTTAACACATTATTTTCACACTAACCCTCTGACTGTTCCCAGTAAATTCTTCTGGACTGCAAGATGTACTGATGAAAACATTGGATAAACAGAGACATTTTCCCCATGTATATGAGCAGTTTTGGATAGAAAAGTGAATATTGCACTGTGAACTTCAATGTAGAGATCAAATGCTCATGTAGAGGCTGCAGGCTAGCTAAATCTGTACAGATGAGTACAGGAATATGAGTGCATAAAAGAAGTGCTAAGGATCATCTATTTGGCAGTAACCTCTCAACATTTCATTAGGTTGTGGTTTCTGGAACCATGCACTGGTGGTTCTGGTTACTGGAGGAAGTAAGTAAAAAAAGAGGAATGGAAGAAAGCATAAAATAAATGCATCTATGTTCAGAGGAGAACCACAATGAAGCATCTGAGAGGATCAGATATTAATATAAACAATATAAGTGCTTTCTGGATATAGAATAATCTTTCTGATCAGTAAATGTATCTGAACTTCATGGCTGAATGGTTTTTGAATCAGGAAGTATATTAATGTGATATAGTTATACTAGTAGAAAAAACAGTAGGAAAGGAATAATTAATGTATTACTTGTCCATGATGAGAAGTTAGAGAATTTTTCTTTTCAAGTTCACTCTTTGAGTGGATTTGAGATAAATTGCAGTAGGCCTTTTTTTGCTGAAACGCTTGGGATGAACACAAATCTCATGTTCTTTTTGTCTGTACTTGCACAGACTTCTGTGTGTTGTATGAACCCTGAGACATCAGGTCGTCTATCAGTAGAGCTACGATACTAGGGTGCTGCTAGAAAGCGTGTGTATATCACAAACGTAAGGTTCCTGCTGGGTAACTAATACCATGACTGCAAGGCAGAGCTACAGTCTCTTTCATTCTCTGTGAAACCCCGAATCACTCTCAGCTGGATGAAGCTGACACCAACTCAAAAAACAGAAAAAAAAAGATTCACTGTACATGCCTGAGATACAGGCAGGAGAGCATGAGGCAGCAATCAAATGGGTGAATCTCCAGTATTTTGGAATTGACAGGTTGAATGTTTGTGATGAATTTCTTCTGTTGCCTGGATCATTTCATCTGATGTCTCCAGGATAGCTATGTCAGGCATCATATTTTCATACATTGTATAATCTTGGGTCATACATCATTGTTAAAATACCAGCAGTGAAATTTGCTTTGCATATTACGAAAGAAATGAAATAAATTACGAATATGCTGGGTCATATTTTCACCAATTTAATCATATCTCTCAAGAGTTTAGTTCAGTCTTTCTGTCTTTAACCTCAGACGATTCATAATAAGTGGAAGATGACTACTGAGGATGTGCAGAATCTCTTTATCCTGTTTGAATGTTCTCCTTCTTTTCACGTCCCCAATTTTTCATGTATCCACCCATCTACTCTTAAATTCATCCTTTTTGTTTTTCTCCTATTTCTATTTGTGTGTGCTTTCTTTGCATATTCTTGCTTTTTTTTTCATGTAAAATGTGTGCAGCACACACAAAACAACAATTTTCTATCCAAAATAAATAGGCCGAATTAAAAAAAAGAATAAAAAAGAAAGTAACCAAGCAGTAACAAGAGCAAAGTGCATTAGAGGGCCTAATGACCTGCAAAAGTTTCATAACACTTGCAGCATTTTATGTCAATTTCTCTGGCCTTCAGAGACTTAGGGAATTTACAAAGCCTCTTGTGCTTTAGCTGCCGTCTCCAACCATCATCGCAGTCAGAACGAAAACTGTGTTGCAGAATATGGAATTTTCGTGTTTCATAAAGAAAGTGAAATGCAGAATTTTAGGCAGTTTCCATTCCTCAGCCTGTGTAAAACAGAAAAAAGCAGTATACTGTGGGAATGGGACTGTGGCAGATAGTAATAATTTTCAGATGTCAAACACAGTTTATTTAAAAGGTACTGATATAAAAATATGTATATATTTGAACTTTTCACAGAACAGACGTTTGGAGTTCAGTTTTTTAACATAGGAAGGGACAAAGGCACGCTTAAATCAATTTGATTCCAGAAGGGCTTGATCTTTGTTCTAAAACTGAGTTTAAGTTTTGTTACTTCATTACTTTATCTAAATAAAACTACGCTTTCAATAACTTTTTTGATTCTTGTATATTGGAAAAATACAACATTACTGAGGATCAAAATGAACTAGATTTTGTTTTGTATTTTTCAATCATGTAACAATATCCACTAATTTATAGAATTAATACAAAGTTCTATTGCTTTTCCATACAGTCTGAGTAAAAGTCAGGAGTTAAAAATAAATACATCTAGGAATCCTATTTATAATGTTCTTTCTTTAGTTAAATGTTTAGTAATTCTTATTTAAGTCCTTCTATACTGAATACTGAAATGCTTGGTTTAATTACTGCATAAATCCTCATTTCCTAGTGTACCTGCATTGATGACCACAAAAGAGCATCATTCAGCTATAACTTATGGTCTATTACTAAAGACAGGTGAATATGAATTTGATAACCCTTTCTTTAAAATTTACAGTTCCTTCATATCCTACATACCCTACCAGTATTTTTCCTACACACCAACTAACTTTCAATATAATAAAGAACTAATATAACACGGATTCCTGAAATAAGCAAAATTATCGAGAGAAGAGTCACCTTTTCATTCATCTACATGAAACTTTGAGTTCAGATTTTGTATCTGCACTGTGGATTTAAGAAAATGCCTAGGAAAAAGGGGAAAACCTGAAGCTTTTACAACACTTTCTCATATTGTATATCTACACACAGTGTAATGAAAATGTCTTTAGCCTGACTCCCCCTCATAAATCTTACTTGCCATTAATGCAATTTATATGAAGGCAAGGTCTCTGCAGATTCATTAATCATTCATTACTATTTAAGTTTCATTTGTGTAACTTTGAGATTCATGGAGAGTGAAAACACGGATACAGTTTTTTTCAGCCTAATATAAAGGGTTTTTTATATATATAGACAATGGAAGACATATATTCTTCTCTACTGTTTTACTAGCAGTTGTGCAAGTTTTCTAAAGTACCCATCCTGCTGCTGTAATTTTTTAAGAGAAAGAGTGCCTGCAAATAACATTTCCATGTTTCATCTAGTACCTGTGTATGTATCTTATAGAAAGCAGCCAGAGAGATAACTCCCTTTTCCAAAAAGAGACTGGCAAATGAGAGCATTTCTAAAGCAGGTTTTCAATCTGAGGGAGTTAAGGATCTGCTTCTAAGTATACATGTGAAGTATCTAAGAATCTAGCAGATTCTTAGAAGTATCTAAGTATCTAGAAGAGCTGATAGAAGTACATATATTGTCCTTAGGCTTTCCTATATGGAGAGATCATTTTCTCCACTGAAAAAATGCAGGGGGACAAGTCAGAAGAGGTTGAGGACTACTGCTCTCACTGCTTCTGCAATAGGTACTCTTTTCCATTACCAAGTCTTGTTCTTTTTCTTCCAGCTTAATTGCATCCCATTCTACAGTCAAGAGTGGAGTCCTTCAATTAGCAAGTGTGGCCATCTGCTGGGGAAAAAAAGGAAAACACTGTAAAAATAAAATAATTCAGACGTATTAGAACTTAATATTCAAAACGTTAGTATCTTAAACTAGCTAAAGATAGCTAGAAAAATATAGAAGTTCAAGCCCTGGTTTCGACTTTATTTATTTATTTTATATTTATGGCATTATACTTTGCCCTTCCTCTGTATCTCTCTCTCTGTTTTTTTTTTTTTTTTCTTTTTTTTTTCTGTCAGCGTAGCAGTCCAAGTAGTCCATTCGGTCAGATCAAGTGCTTCCTTGATTGCTAACACCTGCAGTTTTCCTCCAACCTGAATTAAGCCTATTAAATAGAAACTGTATATGAGAGAAGAACAGATCACAAGCCAAGACATTACCAGTCATTTTCTTTAACGAATTATCAGCAATTATTGCTTTATTTGGCTGGAGCACTCTAAATTTAAAACATGAGTTTACACAGACATCCTTAAATGGTCTATGGATGTCTGGCCATCAGAGAGCAATCACTGCTCACCTGCTAATCTTCCATTTGCAGGAAAGCTTCCCAGGAATTCAATTTTAATTTAGCTATCTTCATTTTAAATCCTTATCAAACAAATATTAGAGCTGAGAATAAAATGGCAACAGCTGGTAATGTTTGTTAATAAATTATCAGCAAGGCCATATGCTTGCCTACAATTGGCTTTGCCATCACAGCATTACAGCAAATGGAGCAGGATGCGATTAAATTTATATGTTTTGTTGGGAAGAAGGGGAGAGTTTGCTAAATGTCAGAACTGCAGGTAATATAGTCTTTCCAAAAGCAGGGGGGAGTTCAATAGTAAGGAAAGTAGTCCTGTCTTATCTAAGCTGCTTTCTGAACTAATTTTACACCTCTGTTTCTGAAAGGCTGTGATAACTGTGAGCACAATAAGTGCTTTCGACTTATGACGTGTTAACTCACTTAAAAGTAATAGTAAATAGTAACAGTAAGTGACCATTTCCCGTTGGGGGAAATGGCGGGCGCGGCCGTTCGCGCCTCTCCCTTTTCAGCTCGCGGCCGTGAGTGCCCGCGTATCCCCGGGCCTTCGGGGCCGCGGCCTCGCCGTGGGCGCAGGGGGAAGCCTGGAGGAGGGGGCTGCTCATGGGGCTGCGAGGCTCCGCTCGTGACCCTTTCCCCAAATTTTCCCCAAATCCCTTTTCGTAAAAGGTTTCCTGTAAGGTGTCAGGATCCCACGTGGGAGGTTGTGCTTCTGGTAATGGGTTGAGAGATACCTGATTATTATTATTTTCCGTTGTGTTGTTTAGGCTGGAAAGTTGTTCCCGACTGGCGGTACGGCTGCAAGTTGTCTCACAGAGGTTTTACCCAGGGTGAGTTTCAGGTGCCCAGTGTGAAATTTTTCACAGTAGTGCTTTTAGGCGGGCCTTAAGTAGGAATGATCTGTTGCTTCTCCTAGGTTGCAGTAGGTGTCTTCAAAAAAAAAAAAAAAAAAAAAAAATCATTGAAATCTAAGTAATTCTTTTCCCTCCCTTCACTTTACAAATTACTAATGCAATGTTAAGGATTGTAGCTGTTTTTTTTTTTTTTTTGTCAGATCAAATGAAATAGCTAGTATGGTCATAAAGCACTTCTGTGAGTTCATTTTCCCTTTGCATGTATTGCAGAGTTCACCATGTTTGCTTGGATAGGGCTAAATATAATTGCTCTCCCTGATTCTGGACTTGTTACTGGGAATTATAATCCCTTCTGATGGAGAGTGTTAGTTAGCAAGGATGCCCTGGCAGAACAGAGCTTCCCACTGGCCCCAAGTACCTGCAGAGCCCCAGGATGGCGAGTACACAAACATCACCTAAGTAGCAGCTCTGCCTTTAGTTGGATAATTACAGCAAAAAAAAAATCTCGGTTACAATAATTTATGAAATTGCACTGCTCATATGGGAGTTTTTGTGAATTAAGCCGAGTGCTTTAAGTCTTGGTAAATTAACGCCTACTTCTCATGAAGACTATTTATGCAAGGAAGCTGTTATCCATTGTAAAGATGAGACTGGAAAGCTGAAGCTTATGAACTCTCTCACCATTTTGCTTGCTGGTTTGATAAAATTTAGTTATGTTGACTTTGTGTTCAAAGCATCAGGCTCTACAGTTAGGCACATGTTGCAGCTCTAGAATGTCTATTTTATTTGTATGTCTATGAAATCACACTGAAATAGCTGGAATATGCTTTATTTTTATTAACAGTTTGTGATTGTAGCTGATAGACTTACTTTTTTTTTGTTTGTTTTTTTGTTTGTTTTTTTTTTGTAGCCAGTTACTCCAATTATTGTGAAAAAATTTAGAAATACAACAAATCCAGCGCCTGGTGTTGAAAGAATATTCTATGGCAGAGCAGATGATCCGGATGTTGCATCTCACTTGACACATGGCATTAGTTCACGTTCTTCACTTGCTGTAAGAATGTGAATCTCTTATATAATAATGCACCACTTAAGAACTTACTTAATAAATGCAGCTAGTTTCTTCATGATCAGAATTAAAAGCACATAACAAAGTGATTCGTGCTGCAACAGTTCACTGCTGTTTTAGCTTATCTAAATTCTGAGACCAGTTTCTGGGATTTAATTAGCATGACTGAAAAAGGAAAACACTTGAAATTCAATGATTTTTATTAAAATACCTTCTAGAGTGTTGACTGAATTATTTCATTTTCATTTAATCTGAGGGCTAGTGAGCTCTTTTCTATTCACACAACTTTTGTTGCTTTCCCCTTAGCTGAATAAAGAGAAAACCTCTTTAGCAGCCTAGCAAGAGAGCAATCATCCAAGAACATGATTGTAATGTAGCAGCATTATTATGTTTCTTTCTTGCTTTTGGGTTGAAAATGATTTTGCTAGTGAAATAGCGATAGTTTGAACATGTCAGACTCTTTTGTATATATTCTTCAGAAATGATTGGTAAGATGTAATCAAACAGCTGAAGAGCTCATTAGTGCATATTAGAGATTTGAATAATAATCATGTGATCTAAAAACACATGTGAGCAATATTTGGGCTTGAAAATTAGTAATTTTCAGTTTTACAAATGAAGAAATTGAGGGCAAGAAGTGTTTAGGGCTCCAGACTTTACAGGTTTAAACTTCAATTTGAAACACATAAGACATGATATTTTAGGATGTTGAACAGGACATTTATTGGACCTAACCAAAATGAAAAGCAAACAGACAAAAAGAACTCACAGGTTCTTCTTACTTCCTCAGAAGTTTTATGCTGAATAGATTCACTTGTTTAACCTGTAATATCTGTTGAGAGTTCTTTATTATTAACTAAATACTGACTAGAGGAAGAGTTCGAATCTTGGTAAGTTCTGTAAGCACAGATTATAGAGTGGTCATTTATTACTTTTTTTTTTTTTCCCCTCTGCCTTTGTATATTTAAAATTCAACAAGAGACTAATAATAAACCCTCAGATAGCCTGAAAAATCATGGTTTTGGAGGATCACAATAAACTTTAGGAATTTTTCAAATTTCTTTTTTATTTTTTTTTCCTGAAGTTGATCTAACTGTACAAATAATTTCTATTCGCCCAAGCCCTCGGCCGCACCAAGAAAACATTTTGTCCCAAGCAAGCTCTGAACTTTGAGCTTTTGGCAAGAGTCGTTTGTCTTGGTATGTCTTTTCAGGTTGCAGTACTAGTGTAGTTTTAAAATGTTTTATTTAAATTCTGCATTAGTGTAATTGGGCTTAGATGTTAAAAAAATATGTTGTCCAACCAATGGACAACAGATCTTTTTAATAATAAAGACCCAGGAGACTTTGTTCCAAAAATGTTAAAACTGCAGTCATGTTCAAAGTTTATATATATTACAATTTGACTATAGTTTCTAATATGCACTAAGAACAGAAGGACTGCTATCTCAAACTTTATAAACTAATGTGTGGAAAAATACATATTAAAAGCAAAAATTCTATCTTACAATACTTAATTTAGCTGGAGATTTAGCATACAATTGATTATTAGTGACATTATCACAGAATCAGTATTATAGTATACTTTTGTTTTGCAATTTGACTAGTCAGATTGTCAGTCTAACCATCTCACTTGAACACCTACTGTCACACTGTTATTCTTGTATGCGTGTTGAGGAGATATCCATACTGAAGTGTAAATGAATAAACTTCCTGTATTTTCCACCTCTGTAGGCAGGCTTGCTGATAAATCCAATTCCTAAAACTAATTTTCAACAAAAAATACAAGATAGAAAAGAAGCAATCTATTTGAGTAATCGCCAGGCAGCCTTGGGCAGATCACACGATCCAACTCCCATGTTACCCGCAGGCTTGGATATAACAAATACCACATTTGGAACAACGGTTATTCGCGGTAGGAAAATTTAGTATTAAAACACATTGTTCTTAAATATAAGATAACCTATGGTTTAATGTTTAGTGCATACTCTATGCTTCCAACAATTTTAGTTTAATAGGAATTTATTCTTCTTATAGCAGTTACTGACATAGTGGTGGTGGAAATGCGCTAACGTTTTTAGTATGATGAATTGAGAGATAACTAAGAGAATTTTATCACCAATACAGCTTTTTGTTGTGCTCTGCATCTACCTTCATAACTTTACCTTCCTTTTTCTGACTATTCCAATAGGTCTAATTGATCAAGGATACTGCCTTGAGCAATGAGCCTTTCCTTTACAGATCGGTGCAAATCACGTTGACCATTTATCTCCCTGCAGCAGTTATGTTTGTCTCAGTTTCTATGATTCTTGCCCTTGATAATCTGCAGTATTAACATCATCTCAATAAAATACTATATATATGTTCATTTCAGATGTTTCAGGTGGAGAACTTATAAATCCACCAAAAACATATGAAGAAGTAGATAAACAAGCCAGACAAGGACATGATTTGTACATCAAGTCACACAATGATTATTATGTGGGTAAGTGATAGTTGATAAACAACTATATGAAAGATATAATATGAATAAGGGTATCTGTATTTCTTGGTGTCTTCAAAACATATTGTAAAGTAAGTTCTAGTAATATAATAAAAAGTAACGCTTTGTATCTCAAAAATTATTTGAAAATAATATTCATAAGCTACCTGGATAGGGTCCTGGCCAATATTCTCTAAGTGATCCTGTTTGAGCAGGGGCGTTGGACTGGATGATCTTTCAAGGTCCCCTCCACCTTCAACCATTCTGTGGCTCTGTGGGGAAAAAAAATTCATATACGTTTGAGGGAACACAGTCTGTTTCTAGAACTGTAGAGCATTTCCTGGTGGGCATATTAGGCACTGCTAGAACTTAATGAGGGAGTTGGGAATCTGTTTTTTTGGGGTGCTAGTTGAAAAGCAGAAACCTGGGAAGTCCTTGATCATGTGGTTGTTTAGCAAGTTTGACATTGCTTCACTGAGAACAGTTGCAGACTTGGAACCACAAACCTTTAGTCCTCCTCTCCTGATTCCAGTACTTTCACCTCTGGTTTTTCCTTCTTACCAGGAATCCAAACAAAATTGTGTGGCATCTGGACCTCCTGATGGTGAGCTCATTGTGAAGGCCTGTTTAAAACAAGGAACTTCAGGTTTCTGTCAGGCTGTCTGGAATTCAGGATCCTACTTGTCCCACAGCTATGATCATACCACTTCCAACCCAAGCATTTTTACCACTTCTTCACCCTCTGCATTTACATGAGTAGATGGCTCAGTGCTGGTTATCTTGCAGGTGTAGACAGGAATAAAGTGACAAATAGTATCCTGAAACGCAGCACATGTTACTGTTACAGCCAGTTCTGTTTTTTTTTGTGTTTTTTTTGTTGTTGTTGTTGTTTATTTTTCAGTTCCATTGCTTTTATTTTGACTATGAGACTTAAGTTTTTATTCCTGAAAATTCAGGATAATAATAATAAAATTGCCCATTGTAGTAATACTAACAATTCTGTAAGTGTTGGACAAATGTGTAGAGAAGCTGCCACACAGGTTTTTCAGTTGAATGATCTAAGTTTCATATGGTTGCAGTTATTGAGAAGTGAAATGATAGTAACCATATTTCTCAATGCCAAATTCTGCAGGAGCAAAAAGTCTCGGTATTGATATAAACTGTGAAAACTTATAATTTAATTTGACCCCCCCACACACACACACCCTATTTAACACGGGAGGCATTTTAGTGGAATTACTCACTCTGTCTCTCTACAATTCCTTTCCACAAGATCATGGAAAGGCAGAAAAAAGGCAAAAAAAAAAAAAAAATGAACAGATGAGTTGAGCAGTAAGAACATAAATGCTGTCTTTATTTTTAAAAGAGTGTTTTGAACCATAATATAAAAGGCATGTGTTGAAGTGCAGCCTGAGGAAGCCTTTATTAGAAGCAGTCAGTAATGTTTTCCTGAAAGTTGCGATTGCTGTTCTTCTCAAAAGCAGTTTGAAAGCAGCAAAGAAACGGAATGACGTTTTTTTTTCTTCTTGGCAAGAAATGTATGCTTGCAGCTGACTTGCATAGAGTACTTAGGTGAAGTACTGTAGTACTTCCTTGCATGTGAAACTTCATTAATTCCACTGGGTTTGTCCTGAGACTTTACTCAGATGTAAACGAAGGCACAGGTGGCAACTTTACAACTCAAGTGTTTTCTGTCTTCACTTTTAGCAAAATCATTAAACTACTTGATAAGCATAAGCATGGAATCCACAATTCCCTTTGCTCCCTTATTTAACTAATTTGACTATTTAAATAATGAAAAGTGTTGTTATTGATTTGCTTTTAGTTTCTTCGTTATTTTCTCTTAAGAATGAAGATAACTTATTTTAGAATATGTTTTCTTGTTGGGATTTTCTTTTTTATCCAGGCTGAAATATTTATGTTTTCTACAGGAGAAGTAATAAATAGAAAATATGATTCACCAAATTTCAATAGGTTTCATGTTTTTGGAAAGGAAACCCCTCACTTTGAAGATGGACGAAATGTAGCCAGATCCTTGAATTGGCTCGTGGATCTACAGTCGTGAGTTGCAGCTTATTATTTAGTGGTGTGAATTTTCAAGAAGAGCCTTCATGTTTGACTTTATTTTTGGGGAGGTTTCAAAACAGTAAGATTTTTTTGATTACTGATTTTTTTTTTTTGTCATGCAAGGAAGTTGCTGTTTCCTTCTAACCTACAATAATATTGCAGAACAGTTATGTCTAAGAGTTATTTTCCAACCTTGTAGAAAGAAGGCAGCAAAAATCGTATCCAAACGAAGTGATGATTTCAAGGAAAAGTTTCAGCCTCAGGTTGGAAAAGTGCTTGATCCGTAAGTAAGCAAAGATGCCTTCCAAGAACAAATTCACTCAAGCTACTTGCTGAGCCTCAAATACCCGGTTCTGTCTGGTGTAAATAGTATTACTGAATACTCAAAGCTTCCATTTGGCAGCAATTTGCTTAACAGAAAGGGACCTTCTGTTTGCACTGAGTAGTCAAATTTGTACAGAAGATACTGCTGAGGTCTGTACTGTGGCTATGTTGTGAAGCTGACCTGCTGTTGAAAAGGTCTGTATCAGATCTGATCAAATTTGCACCAGTGCAAGCAGGACTAATGCAACTGAATTAATGGCCCATTGAAGGTCTGAACTATGGATTCACAATCTGTACACCTGGTAAATCAAAATCCATAGAAGAGGGAGTCTTAATTCTACAGTTTTCCAGGTTAAGTGGTAGTTACACAGGCAAAAGATAGGAGAGAAAAACGAAGGCTTCATCACAGCATGAATTATTGAAAACAGTCATTTTATATAACATTTATAAAGTAAGGAAAGATATATATATTTCATTTTGAGGAAAATTTGGATGATGTCTTTTCTTAAAAATGGCAATAATTTACTAAATCTGAGAAACTGAAGCCATGTATTTTAGTAAGCCATATAAGTACATAACCTAAGCATGTGTTTATGTGCATTGATTAAAAAAAAATATGATTTATATAGTTTCGAGAGGAATTATTGTAGAATATTCTTTAACACTTTTTTAAAATTATTATTAGTTTTTTTTCTGTCTTTTGCAGTTAGGAAAGTTTGAAATGACTGAAATATTTAGGCTGTTGATTTAGTGGCTAGACTATTTTACCTGCTCTGACACTGATTTTGATGATCTTTTCTTACATTGACTATATTCTCACTTGAATAGTTCCATGGAAAAGGACATAAAATGAAAATCATATTATCTAGCAGCATACATTAAATCAATGGAACTGCAGATTCTTGAAGCATCATGACAATACTTCACCATCAAGTGGTCAGAACATCTTTTTAAGGTTGCAAACCAGAGTTACAGCAGTCCTGAAGTACTGTGGGGTCAAGATTCATCTGTGCTACAAAGCTGGGCTTTCTGAATGTGTGCAAAGACTTTCTAGTCTGAAAGATTTGTGTGAGATTTTTGTAAAATTATGTCCAGAGACTCATAAACAACATTGTTGTCTTTTTTCTTTAATCAAAGTTTAACCTCACAATCATTTGCTTAAGTGACTCTGAAGAATTATGTGCATAGTACCTGTGGAGATTGGACTTGAGTGAGAGTAATTTCTCCTCTTTCTTTCCCTGTGGTCAAGTTTATTTTGAACTAGACTTACAGTGTGAGCAACATGAAGCAGTGTGATTGGTCAGAGTATCTGGTTTGCAAGCTCAAACCTAGCACTATTATTACAGTATAGATACAAGGTGATTTCATTTTATTTTGCAAATTTTACAGTATCCACATTCCACCTGTAATATGAAAATGATCATAAGGGGAAAATACACATGACAGTCTTTAGGTTATATTGTGTTCTCATCTCTCTGCTTTTACCTTCTTTCGGAAGAAAGAGTAACTGGCCCAGCTCCCTCAAACTTTCCTCATAGGGCAGGTGTTCCAGGATCATCCTTGTACATCCTTGTATTTAGCTGTGTTATGTTATTAACAGCAAATCTTTTAAATGGGTTTATGAAAGGGTGTTTTTCTGACTGCACTATGAGGAGAGACTGAGGGAGCCCCTGTTCAACCCAAAGAAGAGAAGGGTGAGAGGAGACCTGATCAGTGTATACAAATATCTCAAGGGAGGGAGTGAAGAGGATGGGGCGGGCTTCTTTTCATTGGTGGCCACCGACAGAACTGGAGGTAATGGCCACAAACTGAAACACCAAAAGTTCCAAAGGAACTTAAGGAAAAATTTCTTAACAGTGAGGGTGACAGAGCACTGGAACAGGCTGCCCAGAGAGGTTGTAGAGTCTCCTTCTCTGGAGATCTTCAAAACCCGCTTGGATGCAGTCCTGTGCCATGTGCTCTAGGTGACCCTGCGTGTGCAGGGGGGTTGGACTAGATGATCTCTAGAGGTCTCTTCCAACCTTAATGATTCTATGATTCTATTAATGAATTCAAGATAAAATCTTTGTATTAGATGAATTCCTATGCATATGTCTCCTAATAGTATAGTAGAAGATCATATATATATTTAAATAATAGCTTATTTTTTTGTCTACTAGTAACATATTTAACAAAATAGTATGTCTCTCTTGGCAGTATAGCAGAAACTATGAATGTTCCCGCAGGCCATACATTTGGAATGTTACTCCGTCCAGATGAGTATGGTAAGTCTTGTAGGATAAAACCTTGTCTTGTTGATGAGACTATTCTGAAGTAATTAGTATCAGTAGTACAGAATATATATTTTTCTTAAATACTTATACTCAAAGAAACAAGGTAAACAGATTTAGCAGAATAACATTATTTTTGGGGGTGTAATTTCAGAAGAAAAGAAATTCCTAGTGAAAAAGCTAAATATCAGAATAAAGAAACTTCATGTGTTCAGATTTTTATTAAAGGTATCTGTTTCTTAATATAAACCAAATGGGAACTTTAAGAGGCAGAAAACTCACCTTGACATCTAAATGACAGTATTAAAGGGTCTACTTAAATCAGACATGTTTTTCACACAGTGATTTTTCTTGTGTAAAAAAAGTACAGATAATAACAAGCAATATGTAAGAAAATAAGTTCTTGAAAAAGGAAACTGCTAACAAATTGAAAGCATATATATGTATTTTTAATGTAAAAAACTCAGTCTAAATAATGTGAGGAGTCCTTTGTGTGAGTATAGCATGATTAGGGAAGAAAGATTCACAGGACATTTCTGTGAATGTAATGGATTTCTGTGCATGAGTGCCCAATTTTTCTCTGAACTGGTTCTATTTTTGTTAATAAAGTGAAGATACAAATAGTCAAAAGGAAAGTGACCATGAGATAGTTGAAATTTTGTGGTGTCATAAGATCCAAACAACAGGTACCCAAGGATTCAGAAGAAAAGTAGAATCATAGTTCTCATAAAAATTACTATGTTGTAGAATTACTCAAGATTGGAAGTCATTTTTGAAAATGTGCACTTTCTGTATATATGAAAGTAATTGAAGAAGTGTTCATTTTTATAGGAGCTGGTGATCTTCTTCACTGCAGGATTCCCAGTGAATTCCTGCGTGGTAAAGACAGAGAGCGAGCTGTCCTTACTGCTGTTCGGCAAAGTTTGAAGAAAGCCAACTACCACAATTTTGACACGTTGCTAGAAGCATTCAGGTATTATGATAAGGTTAGTGCTTTGAAAGAACGTAAATGTAAAGGATTGTGTGACATTCGCCTTTCCCACTGTGGACAGGAAACACAATCATAATGAAGTAAATATACCTAGAAAATATATGATAATTTCATAGTTATACTATGAGTTTAGTATACAGTCACGTATTCTGATTCATCACAATGCTAAGATAAAGCTGTATTAAAACTGTGTGCTAACACAGAGATTGATCTTGTACTTCATTTTTTTTCTTTTTATATAGTGTTTTTTCTGCACATTTTTACTTTTGTCTTCTGATTTTTTTCGTATGCATCTTAGACTGAAAATCTTAGAGTAGAGGAGCTGGCAGAAAATGTTTATTATCATCAACTACACTTCTGTCTGCCAAAATTCCAAGCAAAGGTGTCACCCCTACTTACATACACAAAAGAAATCTTAAAAAAAAAAAACAACCAAAAAACCTTCAGAACCAGTTAAGATTGTCGCATTATATACTTGCTACAAAATTGCAGGTGCATACCTTAGTATTTAGCAGAAATGCTGTGTGCACCAGATGATTTGCTACAGTGGTAGCTCAGTAATTTTAAGACAGCCAGACTTCTAAAATCTAGTTTCTCAAATTGCTGCTTAACAAAACGGTTAGCTACTACAACAGCCTTTCACAGTAGTATTTGGAGATGTGATTGACTTGGTCCCTCTTTGACTTTGTGCAGACAGAAAGACTAAACTTGTAGAACTGAGTAATATTTGTAGAGTGACACAAACAGAATAGTGTCAAACGTGTTTTACTAATATGTGATTTTGTTTGCATCCTGATGGTAAGATACTTCTTTGAAAGATGGTATGATGTGCTGTGTATGATGTACTGAATTAACCAGGATACAGAAAAACTGCAGTTAAGTTGTGTGTTTTTTGGCCAATACATATTTGTAAGAATACTAAAAGGTGAGATTTTTGTTTAAACTACAAAAAAAAAATCACATTAGTAAACTGTGAAAGATACAAGTGAGAGAACATTAAATATTTGGTTTCAAAACTGGCCCGGAAATTGGTCTTCCTAGAGGACTAGCATGATGCATGGTTTCAGGCTCAGAATTCTATTGATTTCCAAGAAAATGGAAAGCAAGAATCATCAGTGAATGAGAATAATCTTAGTGTTTTTTACCCCTCAATTTTTTATTTTCTTGATAGAAAAATGTTTGAAGAGATTATATTCATATTTTCTTCTAAATTGTACTTTCTTACTGAGAAGTCAAACTTCAGAAATTGTAGATTTCTTCCCTCTTCCCCCCAGGGGAAAAAAAAGGAATTATAATTGATGTTTCATATATAATCTTAATAATAATCTGTATAGAATGACTGACATCTTACTTCCAAAAGAAATACTGGCTTTGCCTCAACATTTGTGATTAGGTTGTTATCTTGTCACAATACAGTGTCACACTGACTTTCTTTCAATCTCAAATTGCTGTGTTATTTAAGATGAAAATTATTCATTGAATACTTTAATATTCAGATTTTGAATTTCTAAATTACTTATTTTTTGTGTTCTCAGCAATGCTACTTTTCTGGTGTGGCTCATTTGTAGGTATGTTTGAATGTATATATAAACTGTGTATGTGCATTTCCTTTTCACTGAGTGCTTCTGTATTTTCATGGTGGTTACTTTACCAACTATTTTATTTTATTTGTAATAGAATGGTGATGGGATGATAGACAAAGATGACCTGCGGAAGTCCTGTTTTCAGCTGAATCTGAATATAGATGCTGTGCTGCTGGATGCCTTATTTGACTATTGTGATTTGGATAAAGATGGTCTGATTAACTATTTGGAATTTGTAAACTTCTTGAATTGGAAAGATAAAATGGCTGTTAAAGAGTTTGAAGAAAAAATAATTACGAAAGGTAGGTGACTGAGTACTGGGAAATTGTTCCTACCACGACTACCAGAAGGACCCTGCTGAAGCATGCAAGGTGCTTGCTTTAGAAGAATAAGTCTTGGCATATGTGTAGTCCTTGCATGCCAAGAGTTAGTAGACCCTATTAGATGCAAACATATTTCAGACTTCTGTGGGTTTTGTGCTCCATTTTCAGTGTCACATAAATCAGAAGGAAGTAAAAACCTCCTAGACTCCTTATGAAACAAAAAACCTCCTAGACTCCTTATGAAACACGCAGATAATTGTCACATATTTTATAGTTTTTTTTTTTTTTAAGATTTAAGCAGACATTATTTACCTCCCAGTTTCTAGTGTGCTGATAATTAATCCAGGCTACTTGATAACTTTCACATCTCATAGGCATAAAAACAGATACTTCTGCACCTGAACTGCCTGAAAACAGAAAGACAAATGATATACCACTGTTGAAGCAGGAAGATCTTGTGTTAAAAGAACCAGGAAGCTCAGAAAAGACACCAAAAACACTTACAAGACCAACAGATAGTGTGTTTGCAGATTATCAGACAACTTCCTCTCAGTATAATGCTGTAGTTGGTGGGCTCCCCACAACCTGTAAGTACAATGTGCTCTTCTTCTGAGCCTTATTTAAGACAAAGTCAGAAACAAGTTTGAAAAATACTAATACAGGTACTAAAATAGTACAATATAGTAATACAATATAGTAAGTTAGTTAAATTTATCTAATAAACCAAATTTGTTTAGAATTGTGCCTTGGAAGTTGGCATACCTTGAAGGTTCAGCATTCAGAATTTGAAAGGTAACCTAGGTTAACCTTTGAGAAATTAAACTAGGCATTTTAAGAGAACAAGATCTCTCCAGAATCATCCAAAAATATTTATAACTGAAAGTGTACTAGAAGAATATTGCAAGATTACTGCAAGGTTTACTGTTTTCAGAATTCATGGTTTAGTTGAAGCTAGGAAGTCTTAAAAACATGAGAAAAAAAAAAGGAATAAAATGAAAAATCATATTGAATGTATTTGAAGCAAAATATCAAGTTAGCTCTTATTTAATAAACACGTTTTACCTTTTCTGGCTAGGAGTCATTCAGTCAGGCTGCTCCTGGTTCTGTAACAGTCTGTTTTACATAAAGACTTTCTCTGTTGCCTGTTTATCAATTTCCACAGATTATCCAGTGTGTGGTGTTCCAACCATTCGTTCAGATATTCCTGCTCCTCGAGTTCGCCGTATTAGTGACAGAATTAATTATGGTGATGAAGGCAATGCTTATGCATTATTGTGTCCTTCTGTCTTCAGTCAAAAAGGAGTGTATGAAAGAGACTTTTTCAAAGCAAGACCAAAGTCAGAGGTATAGTACATTTCTTCAGAATATTCTTCCAAGATAGGTGTAATCCCTATAGCCACATAGGAGTGAAAGGACATGTTGCCGAATAAACAGGTTGTAAAGTTTGTTCTTGAAATATTACCATATTTCTTTGCATTCATTCAGTCATCTCAAAAATATACGCTCTTCACGTTCCAAGTTATTCATAAAGATGACAGTTACTCACTTAATTGAGATCCGACTTAACAAAACTTCCAGGCCTTTCTAGTGGCAATATAGCACTACGTGAAAAGAATAGAGGTTACTTCATGACAGAAGTTATATGTATAAATGCAAGGAGTTTTACAATGAGTCTACAAGTGTAGGTTTCAATTCAGTAAACTGTTTAAGTACCCCTTACGCTGAGTTTGGGCCATAGGCTTAGGTCCCCAGAGGACTATACATACAGAAGATATACGGAGTCACAAAACAGCACTGTGCCCTCTCCCAAGTTGACCAGGTTGTATTTCTGAATAATGAGATATGACACTAGACATAGTCACTTCATTATATTAAATATTCATTCACATTTAAAGGCGGGTCTTTAACTTGAACATGCATTTTACAAAAAGACATGTTGCTCATTAGTGACTGGGCATGCTAAAAGATGTGGTTTCATGTTCATGAAACATAGCTTGTCAGAATGTCATGTACATGAGCATCTACCATTTTGTAAGCTAGCTCTGAAGCAGGGAATCCCTACATGCAAAATGTAGCTAACAGTAAATAGAATTCATGCTTTGCTGAGAAGACCATAAGCCTGTCAGATGTTAGGTAGAGCTCTTCTCTGAAGTTACAATGTGGCCTGAAATGTCATACTCTGTTGTAAACTCTGCAGGGTGTTTAGAGTTCTGTACAGAACCACCTCAGAGTGTGTTAAATCACACACTGCATACTTACACAGTTTCTGTATTTTAGCAGTCATCTTTGATTTATTTTGTTATGGAGCATTAATACTTTCAAGTAGGTAATAGCTAATTAAATTATTGTTTGAAAACCTAGAGTCACATCTTACTGTCAGTTTTTTAATAGATGTCTAGAAATGAATGAGAAGTCTGACTAAAATTCACTTGCATGATGTGGCACTCCATGTTTCAGAGTATGAAACAGTTCAATATTATTACCACTCGTCATAAGACTATGAGTTATAGCACTGCTGCAATTGTGCTCACTGAGTTTCTGATTCAAGGAGGCAACCTCCCAGAGGAAATGGTATATACTAGGGTTCCTAGTGCTAGTGGGATATAAGCAAGCACTCCAGTGCATTCAGAACTGAAGCTGCAAGGTTGTTTTAGTGTCTCTGTTTTCTTCACTGGAATTCATCTCACTCCATTGAAGAGAATAACCAAGAGATAGCTGGCATAAACTCTCATTTATGAAGCTGCAGATTTGCTAGGCTGAGGATTAGGCCTTTATTCATACAAAAGACTAGTTTAGACTTGTCTACTTTAGATTGTCAGAAACAATGTTAGTTTAACTCTGTTAAAGATGTTACTATGCCAAAGTGTGGAAAAGTATGCAAAAAAATCTGTAGAATTTGAACACAGAAAAAACATACACGCACACACACACACAAAAGAACTGAAAAAGCCCCACATAACGCTAATACTAACAAAGGCACTATAAGTAAGTGTCAGTATGCTTCTGAAACCCAACAAGTCCAAAACCCAGTGGAACCAAGACTGGAGTGGGATTCGTTCATATGAGAAAATATCCTGGGGTGGGTCCAGATTTTCTTCATTACATTAGTGTAAAACTTTCTTACTGTGTAGCAAGACCCAAGAATGATGTAAACTAGCTCTTTTTAGTCACTTGACACATTTACATATACCAATTCAGGATCTACACTGTAGTATTTTCACTGCAAAATACAATGATGTATTCTGATTTATGTTGATAACTTCGAACAATAAAACTATAGTGGATAAAAAGGACTTTTTATTGTTAAAGTTGCTTCAACGTTATTTTATTAAGACGACAGTTTTGTCATCACAACTTTAATATAGATACAATTCAGATATACTTGAAAAGAAACTTCTTTGGTTAAGGATATCGTGATTTGTTGTAGAGTTTATATTTAGAAGTGAAAAATGTTCTTTACTGAATAGAGATTTCTAATATATATAAAAGCCATTCTCTGAAAAAGTTTAAAATAAACACCAGAATTGTTTGTGTTGTTTTATCTTGTAGATTGAGCAAATTCTCCAGAATATTGGTGTGCACATTTCAGATGAAAGCTTTGAAGAGATATGGAAGCAAGCCTGTAGGAAACATCAGAGTGGAGAGGTTTGTGTAGAGAGCATCAGAAATGTATTGGATGAAATGCATGCATCGCACACCGAAAGCAGTAGCTAATGCTAGTTCTGGGGTATTGCACTTTACTGTAACATCAATTGTAATTCTGGTGCTGAATGCAATAAATATTTTAAATATGATGTAATTACAAAATTGGAATTCACTGTTTATCGTCTTTCTCAATAATGGATTGATGACAAATATGTATTGGAATTGATGCTCATAGCAGTGAAAGAAGACAGAGTATTCAAATATAGAATACAACTGTTAATCATTATTGTTTTTACAGTATTTCTAAATCTAAAGCATTATATTTTGAGCATGGACACTTCTTACATTTTTGGATTATTTTTTTCCTCTTATAATCAGGAAGAAATTTCTGAAAGTACTTAAACATTAGTTTTGCAAGTTGTCTTAAAGATTGTTATTATAGAATTGGGCCTAGTTTTGCTCTTAATATTCCAGAATTCCTCACCAACAAATACTACCGAACAGACACCTGATTATAATGAGTTATTTGATCTTTTAAAGGTCTGTGACAAAATGCTTTACAGATGAGATACTGGGGAAACTATGTAGTCATGGGGGTCAGATCTGAAGCAGTGTTGTAAAGTAGACTGTAAAATTCTATCCCTTAAAAAGTGCAAAAATAAATGTCCAAGTTTAGGACAGAAGATTCAAATGCTGTGTGTCGCCCTAAGGCTGCTAGGTAGTGCTACTCAATGTTCACAATTGAGGAAAAAAAGAATGAATATTTAAAGGTGCATGTCACTAAGTAAACTCATATTGTCAGAAAAGTCAGAGGGCTTTCAGAGAGCAGACTGTTTACCAGCAACCAATACAATATTTTTTTGAGGAATAATGTAGGTAAAAATTTGAACATCACTATGGAATCTCAATGCCTATATGAAGTAAGATAAGTACTAAAATATAAAGCTATCAATTGTTATGTTCGCTCCTCCCTCTTAGCATAAAAAAAATTGGAAGCATTTTGGTATTGGCAGAGAGAATGATTGCTTCTAGATTTAGATTTGAGATTTTAGATTTCAGATGGGTTAGACTGGGAATGAATTAGAAGTGCTGTTCACTTTACCTCTTCTCCTGCTTGCTTTAAGGGCTTTAAGCACTGAACAGGCTTGTAAATTCTTCTTGTTGATTCTTGTTTTGCATCATGACATATGAGGGACCTCTGAAAGATTTAATCACTGTGACACATAGCCAGTGAATTATGTGGACTTTCTCAGGTCTATATGCATATTTTTTGTTTGCTTGCTTTTGTTAATGGCCTTAGGTACAGAGAGTCCACATGTCAATTTTATTTTTTTTTATTATTCTTTTCCCAGCATGTATGCATTCAGTTTAGTGTTGGATGTTTTCAATTTTATTGGATCTGAGATGGAGCAAAGGACTGAAATAAAAGTAGAAGTGTTTGAAAATGGCACCAAATAATCTTTGAGTGATTTCTTTTAAAAAAGTTGTGAAGGGAGACCTGTGCAATCCCATAGTAATACTTTACTAAAAAAGTTTTCCCCTAGTGAGCAACGAGCCTTGAATGTGTAACAAAAATAAGGGCATTTTTTTTTCCTGATGAGTGTGAGGTGAAGGGCAACTGTAGTGTGCAGCCCAAAGGTCCTTCTTACCCTATGTCCCTTCTGGCTCTGGTCAAAAACAGATGGTTAGGGTCAAGTAGCAGATCACAGCAAACATTATGATAGTTCTTAGTTATCTCCCTGTGCCCCAATCACTTGAACTCCTGGGACCTCTCTGAGAAGAACGTAGGTTTTTGTATTTAATAAATCTTCAGCAGGTTTCTGTGAACTCATCCAGCCTACCCTTGAAAATGTGTGATATTTTAGCATCTGCAACATCTTTTAACAAGAGTTTAATGGCTTAGCAATGTATTGCATAAAAGAATAGGTCTTGCACTTGTTCTGAACCTACCTTCTGATGCTTACAAATGTGCCATATAGTTCTTGTTTTGAAAGAAGCAAGCAATGATGAAACAGTCATTCTCCAGGCATTCTCTGATGCTCTCATTTTTATAGTCTTCTGTTACGTTCCTCTTAGTTGCCTCTTTTCAAGTCTTAGAAGTCCTGACTTGCTTAGACATTTCTTATATGGAAATCAATCTAAATCTTTAATTCTGCGTGTTGCTTTTATCTGAACCTTTTCTGATTCTGCAGGAC
>NW_010577468.1:348062-374006 GCF_000705375.1 Tinamus guttatus | reverse complement strand
CTTAACATGCAGCCTAACACCATTAGCAGAAGGGGAAGATGAAAACTGAAAGCTCAGACTCCATGGCTAATATTTCTAACGTAGCCAGTGTATTGAAAACTCAATGCACAATAGCAATAGCCTAAACATGATGTCACAGAAAATTAGTAGTGCTTCTTTACTGATTCATTTTTCCTTCATGCCATTTTCCATCATTCATTGTGCTTGCCAGCTTTGTCATTTCAGATAGCTTACCTAAGGTTAATCTTGAGGACAGTAGGAACACACATGGTAATAGTGTTTGCGGGTGGTCGTATGTGTGCTAGCAACGCTCCAGGACCCTGATCATTGTCTAATTATTTGAGAACAAAAAGTATTAAAAGATCACTCGATAAACTACAGCAGACAAACATTTGTTCATAAATAAAACTAGGCATGGCTCAGTTATATATATATATTTTTAACAAGTGATATATTTTTAACAATTAAACAAGTTTAGCTATCTAGCAGCTTTTAGACTGAAAAGCACATCCTAAATTTCCTCACAGCTCCTTTAAAATGGCAAGTGTTCATTTCTATCACATCAGGCACATAAGGCATCCAGATTATATTTTGCTGACCCCAGAGGCATGGGAGAAAACATTCGCTTGTTGGCAAATTGTTTTGTGAATAAAGGTGGAAGAGGAGAGCGAGGGAGCAAAAAAAGAAAAGTAAGGGATAATGAAGTCTCTACAGAATGTACTTTTTTTTTTTCCTCATATTAAATTAAGTAAGACTTTTCCATACTGGTGATTAGTGAAAGGCACATAAAAGGCAGTAAAATCATGTCTTTTCTCTTTATCTCTTCTTAACTCTTTCTCATGGATTGAAGCAATATTATCAAGACCAGGAGTGCTTCTTAAATATCCCTCTCATTGTGACCGAAAAGGTTTTATTCTGCTGATTCTTTATCTCAAGTGACTACAGAAATGTGCTCACCAGATCATATGTTCTTCCTTAAGCTGTTAGCTATGCAATAGAATAGCATATTTTATTATTCTCTTTAATTTCAGAGGAAATTATAGAGATATGTGTAATTACCACTTTATTGGATGGCTGCTGGTAGGGTGATATGGAAAATAGAGGTTCCTTAGCTATTTTGTAGCTATTCATACAAGTAGTAGGAAACTTTGTATTGCTTCAGCTCTATTTTCCTGGCATGAATGAGCTGCAACAGCTCTAAGCATTTCTGACAAGCATCCCATTTGTTGATATTGTTCACATCCTTAATTCCAGGATTGCAAGCAGATAAATATTCTGAAATTATGAATCATCCAGCAGTTTTCCGTCTTTCATTCTAGAATATCTTTCATTTTAACTGTGAATATGATGATTCAGAAATATTTATAACATAGGATAGCTTGTGATATTAAGCACAAAATCTTTATTCCTGTCACTTTGCTTTAGAGAATTTTTTGAAGTACTGGCTTGCCTAGGGCTTCTGTTATTTTAAACAGAAGAAATATTGCACTTCTGGGGTATTTCCATTTTTCAAACCTCTGTCCCACTTTTCAAAAGCTAAGGGAAATTTTAGAACTCCTCTGGCACATCAGTTAAGCATATAAACTTGGTGGGATGGATCTATAGTGCTTCATTTAGCTTTTCCTGTTCCTAGCCATCCTTTGTGTCCTCCATGGACGCACCCAGTAAGTTACTATGTGAAAAAGAATGTTTTTTCTCAAAATTAATTGTGAATTGGATTTCCTACTGTTTTTGCCTTAGCCCTGATTTGTGGATTGCAAAATATTAGCTCAATATTTGCTCTTAATGATTATTTAAAAAAAATAAAATATGTTTTTATACTATTTAAATGTTGAAAGTCTGGAGAGTCAGATTGAAAAAATGCTTGCATCTGAAATAGAAGTTTAAATTCCACCTCTAATTATCCACTGCTGCTGGTTTTTATTTGAATATGACTTTGGCTGAAAAAAGCCCCAAAATTTCTGTAAAATGGGCCCTTTGTAGTGATGTCCCTTAGGAAGTTAGCAAAGGTAGATGTGTTGGATAAAAACGAGTGATTATTCCATCGGTAGGGGGCATTCTAGGATTTCCACAGTAGGAAAGAAACATCTCCTGGACTGTCGAACTGCATTTGGCAGTATGTGCACAGCAATAACATCCAACACAGACTTCAAAACAGAAACAGTGGCTCTTATTTGAGGGATAAGATTGCTTACACTGCATTTTCCAAAGTGAAAAATGTCAGGTGGGACATGCATATTTCACTTCTATTGAATAATAGAGTAAATGATGACTTTCCCTGTATTGAATTTTAAGGAGAGGGGAAAAGCAATTCTTGGCTGTTTAATATTGTGAGTTCCGTTTGGTCCATACATAACCTTGTTGTCTGAGAGGAATAAAATTCAATAGTTTAAGTACTGTCACGTGTTCACAAATACCCTGCTTTCTTACCTGCCTTACCATCAGAAGATGCTTTTTGTAGTATTCGTATGGCTTGAGTCACAGTTGTGGATTTCACCATTCAGATTTGAGCAGGTCACATATTTTCAGTCAGGTTCAGCTAGTGTTAAATTAAACTCAGGACCTGGAAATGCTTCCACGTGTGTTATGCGCATGAACCTGTGAATATTTTTTCCTGTGGTAGTTAGCATGTTGGTATCCACAGTAGGTTCAAGTTATGTCTTTGGGAAACATACCATTTTAACATTGATGCAATCAGTAATGGAAACATGTATAATAACTTCATATCCCTTTAAGGTAAGTTTGTGATTTGACTATGTATCAGTCATGGCAAACAATTAATATGGCAATTAAAATGGGAGAACAACCCCGTCTCTCCCCTCTCCCAGCCCCTCCAAGAAACCTCAGGACCTCCAAGTTTTGTGCTATTGTAATAACCAACAATTACAGGAAAGATTTTTCAGTCAGTATTAAAAAAATACTTGTATCCTGGATTTTAATACACAGGTTTTCATCAATCAAACTATGAATGCTGGGGTTTTTGTTGTTGTTCGTTTTTGAAGGAGTCAGCATGTAAAATTACTTTGTTTTAAAAAGCTGGTAAAATTACTTTTTAATGGTGCATCATATTTTCCTACCTATACCTATGGTAATAAATATGTTTTGTGTATTACACATTCATGTAATGGTTTAATACAGGATTTTCAGTAACTGGGTGTTTATTAATTCATGACCGACTTTCTTGCTTGAACAAATAGAAAGAAATACGAAAGTAAAACAAGTTTAGCCAAAAATCAACACATTTTTCACATTTTTTCTCTGTATTTAGCAAAAAAAGACAATTTTGCGATTTTTTTTTTGAATCATCTGACAGATTTCATTTAATATACTGAAAGCCAAAAGGCTCATTTTCCTATAAAATCATAGAAATGAGGGAATTAAGCAAAGTATGGAAAAACTTTTGTGTTCAAAAATGATGGTATCGGTGGTGGTTGCTTTGTGTGTCTGCTTGTTTTAAGAGAAGTACTGGAGACTTAACTTGTTTTTGATTTTATTGGCCCACTTGAACCACCTTTAAAGGGTCTTATATTTCAAAGGATGGACTCTCAGCATTTTCTGAAAGTTAGGGCCTTTAAAGGTCCTCACAGAGTAACCAAAAAATCTTGGCGCTCAAAAGAAGGAGACATTTTAAATAACATAGGCCTTTACATTAGTTTGCAAGATTTCAGAGATTCAACTTTAGTGCTAGATTCCTGAAATTAACATCCATATGAAAAGAAATGAGTTGGAAGTAAGTCCGAAATTGCTTTTAACACAGTTGTTTAATGACAATGAAATAGAACCAATATCTGAATTCTCCTTTGACTGTTACTTAAATTTCTGGTGATTATAGGGGGAGAAAAAAATCCAAATCCTAATGTTTTGAGCCATCAGGAATGTTTTGAGCTTCTTTCTTAACAGCATTTTCTTAAAGGCTGGTAAAATTTAAAAAGATTTCATGTAAAAAGACTTGGATGTGGTTTGAATCTACCGTTATAGTTGAATTTGAATCATACACAAACAGAATCACAGAATGGTTAAGGTTGGAAGGGACCTCTAGAGATCATCTAGTGCAACCCCACTGCTCCAGCAGGGACACCCAGAGCCTGTGGCACAGGGTGGCATCCAGGTGGGTTTTGAAGATCTCCAGAGAAGGAGACTCCACAACCTCTCTGGGCAGCCTGTTCCAGGGCTCTGTCACCGTCACAGTAAAGAAGTTCTTCCTCATGTGGAGGTGAAACTTCCTGTGTTTCGACTTGCACCCATGCCCCTTGTCCTGTCACCGGCCACTACGGAGAAGATTTTGACCCCATCATCCCTACATTCACCCGCGAAGGTAGTCGTACATGTTGATCAAATCTCCTCTCAGTCATCTCCTCCAGGCTAAACATAGAAGTTGCCAACAAATTGGCACTGCGTTTTGGACAAGTGGACAAACTGTTCATGGTCAGAACTTGACCATGAACAACTGGAAATCATTTGAACTATGTTCTGTACTTGTGTTCAGTGAGGAGGCTTCTAAGTGAAAATGAAATTATCTAATCAAAGAGTGTTCACCTATCTACTATTTTATTGTGGTAGTCTAAAATTATTTCCAATGCTTTGAAACCAGTATAACTAATTAGGTTAAATGAAAGTGAGTTTGTTGGAACTAGCAATATTATTTCTCTCTCAAACTCACTCTGTTGAACTGATTCACTGCCAAGGCTTTCATCTCTCTGGCTGCAATCAAAGTGTCTTACTCTGAACTTCTGAGTTCCTTTCTTTTTCTGAAAACTCTCATTTCTGACATCTATCCTGAAATTACTATTATCTCATGATGATGAAGGCTTCTCTTTCAATGTCGTCCCTCTCAAACATTTCTCTTAGCCTTACTTTCCTTTCTCTCCTGGATTCTTACTGTCGTATTAAGATTTTTCTCCTGATGAGCCTTTCTCGTCTCTGCATACTCCTTTTTAATTGTTCTCTAGAAGTATTCTAAAATCTCAGTTCACTTGTCTCAGCTACTTCAACATTGTGTTCTTTATCTTCACATCATCTCCCCACTCTTTTTATTGGCATCATTTTAAATGAAATAATCATTGCCAATGAAGCTACCCCGCTCTGGTATTTTGTTCTTTCTACCCTCTCTGATCTCTACTTCCCTTTACAACTCCTTGTGCTTGAATTAGCCTTTTGTCTAACACTGTGTCTGCTCCACTTCTCACTCTTCTGCCTTTTCACATCATACACAAACAGACAGTATGACACAAAACCATCTTAGTGTGTACCAAATAAATTCCTTCCCTATCCTTATTTTTATTTTTAGTTTTTTTAGCAGTGAACCATTTGAAAGATATTTGAAGCCCTTAAAAATACATCTCCACTCCTAGGGTGCATCTGAGCTTCCTTGTGCTTCGTGTACAACTGCAAGATACTTGAAGAACATTTTGCGGATAGGTGTAGATAGGCGTGGAAGTCAAGTGATAAATGCAGTGGTGAAAAAACCTGGAATGTGAGCAATTCTGAACATAAAAATGCAGAGAGCTAAAGGATCAAGAACTATGATTATAGGTCAGTTTTGAATGGCCCACAAGAAGGCTGGTCTGAGGCTGCTGCCTCTCACAGATGTTTCTTGTTGAAGCTTTCAACTGCGGTTAAATTCCCAAATCAGTGTGAGCAAAACAGGCTACTGTCAAATGCTGAGAGATCACCAGTTGGTTATGTGAGGCAGCAAATCCTAGCTCTCAATGACCAGAAATGTCCATATTCAGGGAAAAATAGGAGCTAGAGGTGCTGTCACCCACTTATAGAGGAGCAATGTTTTCCAGCTCTTGAATGTTATCTGCCTATATGATTACTATTGAACTTATTGTATGCCTTAGACAGCTTTTAAAGTGCAGCACATTTGTGGAAGCAAGGCGCTTCTCTGAAAATTTGTAATGATATGTTTATGTCCTTCTGTACAGGATGAAACTTTAAAATAGTTCTATCACGCCAATGTTCATGTTACTACTGGTGCATACTAGCAGGAAAACAAAAGGAAAAAAAAATAGACTAATGTTGTATGTGGTAAAATCAAGACAAATAACAGTTGGAAGTTATAATAAAATAGTGTACTTGAATTTTCCATGGTTCCACAGCGGTTTGTCCTTGCTGCTTGGGACAGTGTGTGTGTGCATGCACACTTGTGTGTTTATATGTATGCAAAGGTTGATAAACACTTTAGGCACTTTGGTATACTTGCTGCTTCCAGCAACTTCAGCCTTGAAATCAAAGCAGGATGATGAAGAAAAGATTCTTCTATTGCTCAGAATTCCTGACTCTGATAATTCTCTACTTAGCACTGCCAGTATAGTAAGGATAATTTATAGTAATTGATTCTATGGGTTGTGACAGTTCTGCCAGTGGGCACTGATTTCTAACAGTAATATCACCTTTATAGGTATAAATCAGAGAGAAAAAAACTGCCAAGATACAGAGTGGATAATGATGCAGGGAGAAACAAGCTTTCTTTATAGATTGAAATAAGTATAACTAGCACAATTTACATTGAGCTGAAACCTGAGGTAATATGATTTTAAATACATATAGACTTACAGATGAGTCAGGAACTTAGCCACAAACGACGCTGAATCCAATGTTTCTTCCTACCTGCTCTGGCTTTTGGACTTCACATAATGATGAGGCTGTATTAAATGTGTTGGTAAAATGCTTGAGTACCTAAGTTAGATACCAAAATAATGAAGTAACTGAGGTTATGTTTTTTTACTGATTGCTAGTGCTCTGTTGTTTCAAGGGTGATCAAACTACATGAAGTGTGATGCCTTGGTTGATCCTTCTTTGTGAAGAGTGTGGTTTATCTCTACTGTCTGATGCTATAGCATATATTTGCTTGTCACCTGACGGTCAGTAAAAAGTGAGTAAGCCAGAGATTTGCGTCTGTATCACAAAGAAGAGGGAGTAAATGAATATTTTTCGGAATGGTTTGTTGTTGATTTCCCTAAAGGGGGACCACAAAAAAAAAAAAAAAAAAGAAAAGAAATCCAAAAAACCCAGTAAGTTACTCTTCTTGTTTTTTTACTCCATTAAAATGCTTCTAAGCAACAACTAGTGCTGAGGTCTCAGCATAGCATTTCTTTTAGATTTTAAGTACCCAAAGACAGTGAAACAACATCAACAGAGGCAATGGGCTAAGATTAGTATTAAGCCACAGCTGCAACTGCTCTTAAACAACAATAGGAAGCTATTTCTAAATCAGTTTCTTTAATACTCATTTTGTTCCACATGTAACCGCAATGCAGTTTCTCTACTTTTAGAGAAAGATACTTAAATGTTATGCAGGCTAGCTGTATAACTTAATGCTGTGTCTAGCCAGCTCGGTTGTTGCTATAGTCTTCTTTATTTACTTTCACTGTGTTTTAATTCAAATAGGTTTTTTTTGCATTTTGGTTACTTTTTCATTCACTAAATTGATAGGTAAGGTAGAAAAGCCAGGAAATGTGTTCTCTGTAAGTATACTTTGTATGTATTCATTAACAAAACCAGATGTTATTGCTAAATATCTTTGTCATTCTAAAAGAAAAACAAAACTTCATTTACTGTGCTCTTCCCTGCAGTTTTAAACCTTAAAAAAAAAAGTATTTATTGGTCTATATATAAGAGGATAACCCCTTTAAAAAGGGTGGAAAATATTTAATAGCTAAATATACTAGCAAGTTCAGTAACTATGTCAAAATCTATTGTCATTCAAACTTCACAAATATAGGAAATTTAGAACAAAGGCCTCTGTAAAATAGAAAAATGAGTAATTTTCACCATAATCTTGTTAATGAAATTTTACATTGTATCAAATTAAACATTTTTTATATTCATATGTATGCAACATTCTCAGAAAAAAAAAATGACTGGACTCAAGGGACAATTTGGTAGAATTGTTTCAGACTGGTCTTGCTCTCTTTGTTTCGAGCCCTGCCCTCTCTATTGCTCTTTCTGGCAGGTACGTCTACCTTAATTGCAGTAGAAAGCTGGGTCAGAGTGTAAATATCTTGCCCCTAGGCAGAAAAGGAAGCATGTCTTTCACCTGGGGAAGAGTCACAGCTGTTTGCATTAATTGAAAATAGCTCTCTGAAGGCAAAAGGAATAAAAGAAAAAAAAAAACCCTTTTTTCCTTCTTTTATTTTTCCCTTTATCTCTCCTGTATTGTTTCTTCACTATATAATTTATTTGAGATCTCATTCATCGGTTATTTGTATAGGCAAAAGGTGGAGAGCAGAGTGTCCTTAATTTATATGCCATAGCAGAATTAGCTTTCTGCTTTCTCTTGGACTGCTTTTTCCATTCTGTGGTTGGGTACAGGCCAATACTGCAATAAATTCACCTTAGGATGTTATAAAAAGAGGTATGTAATGATATTTTTCAGTCTTGTTAGTTTTTCTGACATGTATGTGGTTGTGCTCCTTTGTTCAAGCCACAGTTCTGGATTTAAGCAAAAAAGTTATTTCTGACATTTTTTTCTGTTAGAAAACAAAACAATGCATTACTTTTCCTTGTGGTTTCAAAAAAAAAAAAAACTTGAAAATGTGTCCAGAGTCTATTATATAAATGTAGAATATAGTTATTTTTAATGATTTTAGTTATAGTTGTTGAAGTTTTTAAAATATGCTGCTATATTTTTCAAATTGGGCAAATCATAACCTTTGAACCTGGGATATACAAGTGAATCAAGGACCTGAAACACAAGGATAGAGCATGCCTCTTTATTTGTTTCTCCCGTTTTCCTGGGACATAAGAAGTTTCCCTAAAACATGAAGCTTTCCTAAAGCATATCCAAACATACTTTCTCAAATTTTATTTGTTTTCTTCTTCACGACTTTTGGATATGTATCATCAACGTTTCTGAAGCTCATGTCTCAGTGTGCTTGACCCTCTGCTACCTCACCCCACTAATAGCTGTTCGTGCTGTACCATAAGTTGCCATCTGGGTTTGATGGGATTTTTTATCTGCCTTATATTTTCACAAATGCAAACTATCGTATTTTTGATGGACCCTCTGTGCCTAAAACACAGCTACTACATTATCCTTTCGTTTTGCCTATTGAGAGAAGTTACAGCACGGTAAGATGATGTGAATTTGCAGTATGCTAAGTTTTTGCTTTAATGCCCTATGTAGCTATTGCTAATATGTGCACACAATTCATGGCTATTTCTTGGCTGAATGTGGTGCAAGCTACTTTCTACCTTTTCCTCTTATGAGGTGGTAGATTAAATTTGTCAATGAAATGCAGAACATGTACCGTGCTATAACTGGGTTAAACCAATTGATTTAATAAAGTTGTTTTAGCTAAATTAGACCTGATCTCATCTCTTCAACAAAAGTGTGAAAAGTGTGGTGTTGTGGCTTGGCTGGTGTACACTTGAACAATATTATTGTTTTCAGTGGCATCCTGGATATAACACTTAGCTGTACGAAACAGTGATTATACCTCTGAGATTAATGTCTGGACCCCGCATGTTTAGGAGCATATAAATACAGATCTTTCAGCTTAATAAAATGGACTGTGAATCTTAAACTGAATGGCCACATTGTCTTTTTGTAAATGGTTGACAGCATTCAAACTGGGAAAACAGTCAGCCTGTTATGAATATATGTATATAGAACAGAAGGTGCTTGGTGTTTTTTAACCATAAATGAATAAAAGGTGATTGCTGAGCAGTCTGTCGATGCAGAAATTCAACTGGAATGTTATCTAATTATTTGAATTTTGTCCTCATAACACCAGATGTTTCTTACCAAGGTTAAATGTTTTGGCTAATGTCACTAACCACCTTAGGTGTGAAATCTGCGTCCTGGATATTTTTGCCTCTTTTGATGTAGAGGCTGGTGTAGAATTACTATTGGCTTCTCTACATAAGAAGACTCTAACAAAATCAATTCCTATAAACAGCAGCAAATGTGGCAATATATATTTTGTATTCTGATTTTTGGATTTCATTCAGGATTAGAAATCTATTCTTGCTTTTCATTTTGTTTTGGTGAATTCTCATGTCGGTTTTTGCTTGCTGCTTCAAAGTAAAATTGATGTCACAGTGCTGAGGAAAAGCTTATGATTTGACACTTCTTTGTGTCTCATGAGACAGAAGAGAATAGGGTAATATGGGTTTTTCCCTCTTCTTTGAACATAATTACACAAGATAGGCAACTGAGAATCATTGTTTTGTGCAGTGAAGGGAAGCAGTCAGGGCTGCTTCACCTTGTCCATCAAGAAATAATCCAAGTATCCTCTCTATAGAGCTTACACACTCTAGTCATGCATAGTGGCTCTCATACGTCTGGGCTATGGCTTTGTGCCAATATGCAACACCTAGTGGCCTACCCTGAAGTTTTAAATACATTTTCTTCATGAAGGACATTGGAGAACATTGACTGCTTTTTTTTTTCTTTTTTCTCTCTCTCTCCTGGTGCTCATATGCATTTTTGTGTCTTTTATCTTTGGTACAACTAAGTGAAGTCTACTATATACAAAGATAGTAAAAGGCATTGCTTCTCTGAGATGGGGAGGAGACTACATGGATAAAAAGTGTTATTGTGGACTTTCGTGCTAAACACAGCTGCCTAATACGGTTGTGTGAGCTGTGCTTTTCTTCATGCTATTAGATGTCTCTTGGATAGTTCAGTAGCCATCATTTAAAACAGTAACTAAATATCTGACATTTCTTGAGGTATTTATCTTTGTATCATGGTCTGGAGTCGAAGGTGTTGCTCTTTTTTCTAAATCTCCCGGTGTTCTCCCAATGACTTGTGTAAGGTCACATGAAGTAGTAGGTGATAAAGCAGGGAGCTCCTTCTGGGTTCTCTTCTGGTTTATAGCTTAGAGGCCAAGTTGTTAAGCTATTTTCTATTGAAGAAAAGGGAATTACTAACAAGGTCAGTACTGGTACTGCACTTTTTCTGTACAACAGGATTAAAGTGCTGTTGAAAAATACTAAGAAACTTCCCTGATCTGTGCTACATCATGTTGCTCATCTGATAATGGCATATGTTAAAGAAAACTTACCAACTCTGCGTGGTGTTTTCAAGCTAATTGAATAGTTATGCTCTGAGCCACTGAAATCATTCCTCTTTTTTATTTTCTTCTTCTCAAGATTGGTACAGTAAAGGAATGAATTAATCTGATATAAATGACGAATCATTTTTTTTTGTTCAAGCTGCTAGGAAAGACAAGAATAACTACCCTAATCTACTACCATTGATAGAATATGAAAAAAAAAAAAAGAGTAATCCTAGCTTGGCTCCCCTGACAAGTTCAAAAATAGTAAGAATGATGGAATGTGGATGTCGGCAACAAAAATGACGTAAATCAAACTTAGGCCACTAAATTATCATTATGAATCACTTGCCTAAAATCTAAAGTGTTAGTCCAAACTCAAGTTTCAGTTGGGTTACTTATGGAGAGTGGAGAAGAAAGAAAAATATAATTTGCTGCAATATGGCAAGGTGCATGAAATTGAAAAGTAATTATTTTGAATATTTTTGGATTTCTTACGATCTCTGCTTTTCCTTAGACATTTCCAAATATCTTTTTTCTTGCACAGAAGGAAGTAGGCAAGTTATAGCAGAAGTGTTTAGATGAATCTTGGACTTCTCAGCAGGCTTCAGGAAAGCAGTAGGTACCTTGAGTTCCCACATTGTACTGCTTATCCAAAAGAATATAGGTGCTATAAAACACAAATACATGAGACTGCAAGTGAGACTGATTCTGTGATGGTCATCTTTAATTTACATTCATTTTCCTTTTATTTTTTTTCATGTATGTGTTACTGAAGAGAGACTCACAATCAGGAAAAAAAAATCTTTGTCAGTCTGCAACAGGTTTGTGGAGGCAATTTTGTTGTTGTTGTTTTATTTTATTTTGTTTTGTTTTGTAGAAAAATGCAGTTGAAACTAAATTTTGCACTAAAGTGGTAGTGTTTGCTTAGCAGCACTTACCTGAGTCAGAATAATGGCAGTTTGTTTTTTTAATATACAGTAAAATTACCTTCACCTTTGTAGGTAAAGGTTGAATATGTAATTGCTTATGCACAATGAGATGTTCTGTAAAACTACATAATCTCCTACTAAATGTTTTGAGTATAAATCTGCTGTCCTTTCAAGTATCTATTCTCTTTGAGGATATTGGCACAAGGCCTTTGTGTAATGTGTTGAAGAAACACTTTTCTTCCCTGTTTGTTTTGTTATGTTGCCAATAAGCTTTTTTACATTGTTCCTTGTAAAGAAAGTTTTTCTAAAATGGAAACACTTCTGATTGTACTTTTTTTTTTAACAGAGAGGCAGATTTATTGAATTCTTTTTATACTCTTGTCTTTGCCAAATGATGACAAAGACACCATAAAGTTCCAATACAGTTGGAACTATTGTTCCAAATATTTCCAAATCAGTGTAAAATTATGTTCACTATCAGTCTCTGGCTAATATAATATGTAGTAAGCTGTGATGGCCAAGGCTTCTTCTTTTTTGACTCCTGGTATGAGTCAATAACACAATAGACGTTTTGTTGTATCTGTATATATTTATATTTTCATTATTTAGTAGAAATAAGTAATACATGTTAATGTATATAAAACTAAACTTTACAGAGTAGAGCTGTGGAAAGTCTTCAACCATTGCTATTAAAAGCTTTTAAAATATTCACAGACAAAAAAAATAGAAACTGTTACAAAATTAACATTGGCTTTGATTTTCTTAAAAATAAATATACAAACTAAGTCTGATGAAGCTTCAGAAAACAGGAAGAAAAGCTAAGGTCCCTTCAGTAGTGAAACAAAATAGACAAAATAACCTAGGAAACTGGGCTGGTTGCCTTGACACTGACACTGGCAAGATGTGTGTGTGTGGAATGCAATCAGGCTGCAACACTCAGCAAAGCCAGTGCCAGTCAGCACGGTGCTATGGAAAGCAGCTCGCCTGTTGTTATTTCCTTTTGAATTAGACTGAATGTGTTAGTTGACAATTTGCTCTTAGATTTACTTGCGGCACTACACTTACTTAGAGGCAATGTGAATTTTCTTAAAGCAAGCTCTGGGTAGCCAGTGAGTATGAAACACGCTGGAATAAGGTTAGCTGGTAGAAATGTAGCTGTAAATGTGGAAGCATACAGTTATGAGGATGTTTTTAAATGGAGTTCATGGAGCTGTATGTGCAATAATCCTTCCAATAGCCATTGCTTAAGAAAACATATCTGGAGACTGAATAGATGTGCTATACTGGCATAAAGATCTCTAGGTCAAAAATGCACATAAATATGATCATAAAAGCATCAGGAGCAAATATCTCAAATTTTCTTCTTAGAGTGTGGTAGGAAAATGCTGGCAGTATTTTGTTACCCTATGGGTTGTAGATGTCACAGGGGGGAAAAAACCAATTCACTAGCATTATTCAGAACATCCATATTCGATAGGCTGTTTTTATTAGTAGCAGTTAACTGTTCACACAAAACATTAATTTAATATAGTTCACTTGCACATTCTCTCATGATTTATTTTTTGGGGTGAAAACTGGAAGACCAGCCCCAGCTGAACATTCAGCAACAGCAGGCTGTGTTTATGTACCACCGCCTTCCAGGGAAGTGCTCGAGAGGTCAGTGTTACAGCAGGAGCATAAATATTCCTGCAGCTTCGTCTGCCGGGAAGGCTGAGTTGCACGACCTGTTGTTGATGCTGGCGTATGCTGTTGGTCTCATATAGATTCAGCAGAATTCTGTGATCCGGGCTTAGTGACCTTGCAGTTTCCAGAGTTTTTCATCCCTTGGGAAATTTTCACACAACCTCTTCTCAGCACTTATTTTTCCCTTCTTTGGCATCATGGTTTCTGACAGCTGTTTCTCTGTCTGATTTTTTAGATGCTTATAGATCCCATTCACACAAACTTGCATGGAAGGAGCCCTTATGTCATAAATTTTATTGCAAGAGAACAACAAATGAGTGGTGGTTTTCTCCCCCTTTTTTTTCCCATATCTTGGTTATTTTTTAGGAAAAATATATTCATTTTGAATTTTTGTTCACAGCAGTAAATCACAATTCTCAGAACATGTATTAACCAATAAAATTGATTAAGTTCTTCTTTTAAAAAAAAAACTCTCCTATCTTTAAGATTATATGTTATTCAGTGCATTGCAGGGATGATGTGACTTACAATAGCTCATTTAAGAAGTCTACAGCACTGAAGATTCCTTTTGAAGGACTTTAAGCCAGTTCTATATTGATTTGTGAAAGTATTTCTTAATACAATACATGTCTGGGGAAGGGAGGGTGTTTGGCTCTGTGTTCAACAATTTTGTTCTGAAAGTGAAATAAACATGACTTTAATAAAACCCACAGCCTAAAGATATGCCAAACTGATAGAAATCACTGTGTCCTGTACCACTTTTTTTTTCTTCTTCTTATATTTGTGGTGCAATATAAAGATCCAACCATCAGATTTTTAAAACAGGAGGACAGTGCCAAACTTTGTAAGAAAGTCTCCTACCTTGTGTGTGCATAATTGGTACCTACAAATATAAACATTTAGAATAAAATAAATATTAAATCTTTGTATTTTAGTGTTTATTTAGAGTTTGGGAAGTTCCTGGACAGTAGTAATATGCATCTTTGCCAGAACAGCTTCTCTGCTTTTTACTGGGGAAATGTTCTTAAAATTTCTCTGTGGTTCCACCTTGGTGGAACACTGAGGGAAAGTTCCTGAAGATCCATGATCCAATATCTTTGGAAGATCCAAAGATTCAAAATCTTTGGAACTATTGATATACATAAGCCAAACTCCTGAATACAGTATGCCTTCCTCTAGACTATGCTGGTGTCTCAGCAATGTGACCATGGAAGGTGGCTCTATGACTGAGCTTTGGTGACTAGATAATTTGGAATGAGGGTTAAGTTGCTTTTTGGGTCAGGAAAGCATTTTATATGGGGAAGAAACAAGTAGAAAGGGAGCATGAGCAAATCTTCTGCTGTACTACTCCAGGTTTGGTTGCCTCCAAAAGTTCAATGCCACTTTCTATAAACAAGTGGCATTCTGTTTAGAAAGACTTTCAAAAACAGCAAAAAAAAAAAAAACCCTGCCCAGACTCTGTAAAGTTCAGAGCCTTGAACTTAGACTTTTGAGGAGGGGAGAAAATGTGCATTCTCTTGTAATTTTTGTCAAATAACAGCAGAAATCCGTATATTCAAAACTAAGGAAACTCTGAGATCTAACTTACACAGTTAAATTTTTGATTAGAGATGCAAAAACTTTCAGAATATTGAAGCCATGGTAGATATCACTTGCTTCCACCTCAGTGAGAGGGCAAAAAATAATTTTGCGGAGAAAGAAATTCAATTTTGCAAAGCTGTATGCTTAGTGAAACTGTTGTCTCATTGTGTGAAAAACTTCTTGGGTATAAATTACCTGCAAGTTCTTTCACTGTGCGTGGGCTATTTTATTTTTAATTTTGTTCCAGATTCTCAATCTCTTCTCAAAATTGGTTTTTGAATGATTATTACTTACAGACTGCCAAATAATGATAATCCATCAAAAGCCCTATGAGAAAGGTTAGTGGTAACCAAAATGAGACTGCCTCCAAGAAATCGCTTCAAAGTCTGTAGTAGTTGATGTATTTTGGGATCAGAATCTCAGCCTATTGTGGAAGGGGAAAATTTCATGGACTGTGATAAGCGTCTTTCCTTTCCAGAAGCTATTAAAACCTTTAGTGGTTTCAGTAACTTGGTTCTAAAAATATTGTCCAATATAGGAAACTGAAATCCTGTCTAGAAACTGAACCCATGTGGGTTTTGTTTTGTGACAAGTGGCAAGAAGAGAAGCAGCAGAAAAACAAGAATATAGTTCAACTAGAGAGGTAGAAATACTATTAGGGAGAAAAAAAAAATAAGGTGACTTTGGGATAAATGCTGCCTGAAAAAGGGCCTGAAAGTTAGAGAAATTATTCCATATTGCTTTTTTTTCCGCCCCGCTCTCTTCTTTCCTCTGAATATGAAAGAATTGGGACTCTCGCATATACTTCTATGAATAAAACAAAAATATTTTTTCCTGGAGAGAGGTGTGAGGCAGGAAGGAATTATTTTCTGAAAACAATAAAAATAAGCTTTATGCAGCTCTTGAGTAGATCAGTTGTGGCTGAGTTTCTCCAAAAATATTGCAGCAAAGAAGGTAAACAAGATATTATTATGTTACTTTTAGATTTTGAATGCATTGTATATTCAGATTTGTTCTGTGTATAATATCAGTGAATAACCTTAGCGGAGCATTGATCTTTTAAGCTTTCCTAAAGAATAGTGCAGTTTAATTATGCATTTGTGAGATGTGGAGCCAGGAGATGCAACTAAGTGAAAGAGATTTCAGGAGAGTCATCATAAAAATACACTACTTTCAGAAAATATGAACATCATGAGGCATGGTATATCTTACCTTAAAAATACTTTTAAAGGGTAGGTGGGCAACTGCTCCAGCAGGTTGAGGGAGGTGATCCCGCTTGGACGCAGTCCTGTGCCCCATGCTCTAGATGACCCTGCGTGTGCAGGGGGGTTGGACTAGATGGTCTCTAGAGGTCCCTTCCAACCTTAAGCGTTCTATAATTCTATGATACTAACTGCAAAAATTAAAAAGTTTGTTTTACTAAAAATGCTTTCTTCCTCCATGATATCTTTCCAATGCAACTGATATGAAAAATGGTAGAATTTCCTATAGTGTGACTTCTGGTTAATTTTATATCAATGCACATTTACTTAATGATATAATTAGTATCTTAATATGCATTTTTATGAACTGCTGATACTGGTCATCAAAACGCTCTAAAGGGACGCACATAACCAGAAGGCATTTGAATACCTGAAAAGGCTGCTAATATCTGGAAAAGTTTTGTAGGTTTTGGAATATTACATCTAGGATAAGGTTTAAATGGGCCTAAGACTTCAGTGCATAAATCTCACTCAAAATCTTCTGTTTCTCTTGAAAATCTCAACATCCAGGACTTTATCTAAACAATGTATTAATAATACGAGATCACTATTTTTACAGTAGTTACAGACTGTGACATAAAGATAAGGAGGATAATACCTTCATGTCCAGAGAGATATATATCATTCATAATTTCAAGTTTTCAAAACTCGAAGTTTAAAACTCAGGTTATAAAAGTTATACTTTTAACTAGAAGTATAGTGTTAGAGCTCTAAGATGCCATCTTTATGCCATTAGCTTCAGACTTGGGAAATCCAGGAGCAAGCTGCACTAATGCATGGAAGCAGCTGTGTGCTTGTTCCTGTGTTGAGACAGACCTGCCTCTTCCTAGGAGAAGAATATTTGCATTTATGCTGAGCTGCGCTGGACTAAGACCTGTCACTTGGTTCATGCGTATTTTGAGGGCTTCCAGTCAAGGTCAGAAGAATGCTGAGGCAAAATCTCTACTTCTGTAGAGAGGGGGGAAAAAATGGAGTAAACAAGGCACATCAGACATACTAAGTAGGGTGCATCTGGGGGACTGTGCCTACCTTGTCTTTACATTTTATTAACATAGCAGATGGAGTGCTATTCTGTGGCTGAGCCAGGCTTGACTGTTTAAACTGATGCCAGTCATTGTTTAAGGAGATGGAAACATAAAGAGCTGTTCCTGGTGCAATAAGCTGTGCTTGGCTCGCCTAATCACAGGGAAATCTCCACGGGTTCCCTTTCACTGCCACGTCCCCAGGGCCTCCCTGCTGCAGGGAAGGCTGTGTGTCATCAGCCCAGTCCGTTCCCTACGGAGCTTCTCGCGGCTATGGGAAGGGGCCGCAGCAGCTGCGGCATCAATTCCTGACTTTTGCTCCCTCACCCCGTCTCACCTATGCCCACAATAAAAGAGAATACAGCACATTTTGATGCCAGACTCCAGTGCCAGGAGCTACCGTGACACAGTGACAGGTGATAGTTTGTGGAGGGTGACAGTCACAACCAGCAGACCAAATGGGAGCTGTTACTCGCCAACAGCTGTTCTCCGAGGCAGGAGAAGCAATTGGCAGGCACTGCACAACAGATTACAGAGCTGCCGTAGCCTGCAGACTCCTCCAAAATGGACCTGTGCTACTCTGCAAAAAGAAAAAAAGCCATTTGAAAGCAAATTTTCAAGTGCCATTAACAAGATTGGCAACTTCATATTTCTTCTCGTTCTTATAGAGTGTCAAAATTCAGCAGACCTTTGCTCTCTTTTTTTCTGGAGCTACACTTTAACCGTAAATTAAATGAAGTTTTACTTCATGTGAGCATCAGAAACATCTGATAAAATCTGAATGATAAACCTTCATGGAAAGCAGTTAACAAGAATATAAGTCTTCTTGCAAGCAAACTGTTTAAGTGAGAAACCTTTACAGAACATCAACTTCCTTTCCCCTCTAAATACTTAAATAAACATGTAACATTCAGCTCAGAAAACTAAAATATTTAAGAAAAAAACAACAACAAAAAAGAAGGTTTTGCAAGGAGGGCAGAAATATCCAGGAGGTAATTCCTATCTAAATGACACAGAGGTAGATAAAATATCTGCAAAGATTCCAGTAGCTCAAGTCTTAAACAAATTCCAGAGGCCAAAAGTGTTGCTAAGATAAATGTGAAAGCTTTGTAGCAATCAGTTAAGATGTTTAGAGAAAATTTAACTTAGAATATGGACGTAATGTTCTCTTACCCTCAGTAGGACATATTAATCATGCAGAGGATGCAGTATGGTTGCATTTGATGCTACACAAAATGGAATAGGCAAAGACTACACTGATTTGATGGGGGGTGTTCTCCAGCTCCATAAGTGCATCCAGTCGCATGGAAGTGTGCATGCTCAATAACACGTGAGACGGGCAGATAGGGAGGTGGGAAAAGGGAGGAAACTATTCTCAGTAAGCTATGCCTATACTGAACAACCATTTTGAAATCCTGTAATTTGAATTGCTGCCAACAAAAACTAAAAAAATAATCCTTGCCTTTTGTTGGATGCTTCGGAACTTGTACAGAAGATGAAGCAAAGCATCAAACACACCTAAAGTGCAAAATAGATATTTTCTGTGTACTGACATTTATTTCTGTGTGTTAGAATGGCTTTAAACATCCATTTGCTGAGGATTTCAAATGACATTATGTGAGATTTCATGTCTTTGTAAAAAGAGAAGGGGGAAGAAAAAAAACCCTAAGATTATCTTTACATTTAACCTTAACCTTTACATTTATCACCTTTGTTCAAGATCAACTCAGTATTGTCCTCATGAGGGGTAAAGACTCCAGGGCTTCTAAAGAGATGAATGATTTTTGAAATTCTGTGTATTCGAGCAAAAAAATTCTTCTTTTACTGCATCTGAACTACATGTGGTGAGAGATTATACCATGCTTTTCCAAAGAGAATGGTCTGATGAATTTTAATAACATACCGAAGCAGGATATAGATAGGTAGTAACAAAATTAGCTATACAGTAGGCTTACACTCTAAATATTTTTGTTCTAACTGGGGATATGGTTATTTTTTTTTTCCAGATATGGCTTTCTGCCTCTCCTGAGGTGGTTTCCTGTGTTGAAATCTGGAGTGTAGTAACCCAAACTCCATTTATTAAAAATGGAGTTGGGTGTTGAAATGATCGTGATGCTGATTCATAAATGCATTTATAACTAAAGTGATTTTTATCTGTCTTCTGTTTTCTGACTCTTTTTTTTCTACAGAGAATGTAAGAGATTGAGCACGGAGGAAAGATGCCTGGGATTTCAGGGACAGCTTCATGGAATGGGCGAATATTTTACATTAGACCACTGGTTTAAAAACCTGGGTTTTTAAAAAAGAAGCAGATAATGAAAAAGTTCCCACCATTTCGGATAGAGCAGCAAGTCTTCTTGCTGCAAGCCCTCTTGTTCCAATTTGGGGATGCTAACCATTAAGCTGAAGTTAGGCTCTCTTGCAGGCTCAACAACTCAAAAAAGCAGAGAGGAGTATTCCTGTGGCAGATGGAGTTGAATCCTATCAGGCTGGGCAGCACTTGAGAGACGGAGTTGTAGTTTTCCCACTCACAAGACTATCATGCAGAACGTGAAATGCTGTAATGGAAAAAATGGTAGATTTGCAGCTGGATGGAAGCAGACATATTTTTTTTTGTTTCCTTAAGTTAGTGGCAGAGGATCTCTGTTTTAAGAGGACCAGGTCACTCTCTGGATGTGGCCATATTTGTTCAATGAGCAAAAGGTGCCAAAATCAGGCAAATTCAGAGGCGAGTCGAGACACCTGCATCCCTGTGCTGACATCCTACACTCCATGGGCAGGTCCATTGGGCAGACTGCATTAGCCCCATTGACCTCTCTTGACACTCTAGAATATACTTTCTAGCAAAGTCAAATTATAACTTAATTGGAAGTTTACCAAAATGAATGCTGTTAAGCACTATGCTCTACCTAAATCTAACTGACAGGGGTTAGATTTATCCTTGATGCTATTCGGTTCAACTATGGAACTGCACCAAAAGTAGATTTGGCATGCTTTGCCAAACTTCTTCTTGAGACTGTACTGGGGAACACTTAAGAGTTGAAGATGTGAATTTTAGCAAAGAATTGGGGAAAAAAATACTGTGGTACTTGTGATACTTTAAAGAATTTATTTGTTCCATTTTGAAGTTAGTTTTCTAAATAAATATGTGAGTAAATGTATTTTCTGTGAGCCTTTGATAGGTGCGGGGGGAAGCCTTACAAAGCAGCAAAGGGTCTGTGCATAACCCTGGAGCAGTTGCAGTCTAGGCAAAGTTGTCTTTTAAGGCTTTGAATCTATAGCATGCTTAATCTTTGGAACAAATTATGGCAAATTATAACAAAGAAATACTCGGCTAAATTTGGATTTAAATTTAGGACTTTCATACTGATCTGACAAAGCCATGGAAGCCATATGATGGACATAAGTGACTTAATGAAAGGCTGAGACTGTCAGAATAGCGTTATTTCTTGTTCTTTTCCTGATCACACTTTGTTCCTATCTATAGTCACAGTCAAGGGTCAGAATTCGTCTTATCTATTTGCTGACCTCTGTGATCGTGACTTGATTTTCCAGTCTTCTGCTGTTGTTTTGCCTCCTTAGATAATGCTCGTTCTTCCCTACCTGTTATATTAGGCTATTCTATCACCACCAGTCTATTAACATCTGACAGTAATTTGCTCATTTCGGAGCACTTGAGCTGTAGGACACAGCACTAGCGAATGAGAAATAATGACCTCCCCAAGCCCCTGTCCCACTTTGTGTGTGTCTGTGTAACTCCACATCTAAATCGGTATCTCTGACACAAACCCAAACTCTGTACGTGAGAGATGATCAAAACCATCATAATCCTCGTCTAAAAATGAGACAGAGTGTTTTCATGTTCACCTCTGATCTTTATGCAAGTGGCCAAATTTTTGACAGTGTTCCTCTCATTAAATAGTTTTGCAAGCTAAAGGTTGTCAGAATAAGTAGAACAGCAGTTTGTGACACCATTTTGATGGGATTTTCTGACTTGAATGCCATTTTTTTAAAGCACTGGCACATGTATTTGTGTTATCTTTGGCTGTTGTTCACTTTGAACCATGCACTGCAAATTTTCAGGGTAAAGGGGATGTGGTGGGGGAAAGAAGCTTGCTATTTCAATTTCTTAGCAATCTATGCAGGCTTGGGGCAATATTTGTCCTTATTTTCATATTTTAGGGCTTGAGTGATGGCTGGATCACATAAGCCTCGGTATGGGCTGCCGAAGGGGGAGAATGCTTGAGGGAGAGATGGGGTTTATGTATGCCTAGCCTGGTCCAGGAGAGGGGTAGAAACAGATCAATTCCCAGAACTTATTTCTTTAAAAAACAAAATAGCTGATAAAGAGAAACTCTTGCAAAATTCAGTTTGCGTTCAGTCAGATCATCAGTTACCTTAGTCAGAAGTCTCTGAGTCAACGGTTTTCTTCAGAATTGCACCACATTCAGCAGCTGTATGTATATATAATAAGCTCAGGAAATACTCCTACTTACATAAACTGTAAAATTAAATGTTTTGGGACCTCATGGACTAAAATAAGTTCCGTGACTTTTAATAAAATGAAAGGACAAGATTCAAGTTGTGATGTGATGGTAGGAGTGCCTGTACTTTCCCTTATAACCAGTATTGAAGGACACTCAGCACCAGGAAAGGGTAAGATTGGTTCACATCTTCTTGTGGCTGGGTCAGAACATCGAAATGCCAGGTGGGAACTGAAACGTTTTTTCTTCCTGGGTTTGATAAATATTTGATATGAAGTAGAACTAGAGCTAGGTAAATTTGTGTTGTTGTTTCCTGGCAAGAGTATGTGCCTAAGAAGAAAGAAATCTGAATCAATTTCCCATTTAATTTGGTGAATTTTCTAAATGCTGAATAAAAGGATATAAGGCTTCTTCATGTCATTGTATTTCCATTCAGCTGAAATTGCTGAACCTGGCAATTGTCATTCCAAATAATTCTGAATGTTTGTATTTTTTGGTGGATAAACTGTTTGTCAAAATGTTTTTCTATTTTCTAACACCTCAATTTACAATCCTAACAATTAAAGTCCTGTAAAGACTAGGGATTCCTCAACTGTGACAAAACAGTTATGCTTGAGATTTTATACTGATATCAGGGTCAAAATGAAAATAATCAACTTGTTGATTTTATAACTTTTGCGTATTTCATGCTGTAGTCATTTTCTCTTCCTCTCTTTGCAGCCAGAGTCAAGTCCCATTGATGATTTTCATTCTGTATTGCAGAAACCTGTTACTTTTCAATAAAGATCTAGGATACACTGAAAAGTAATACTAATATATAACAACATAGACTTAGGCATTAATACTGCCTTATTACATATTACTTCCAAAAATATACTTCTGGGGAAAAGAGAATGCCCTACTGTAAGAAAATGAATCATAACTTGCAATAATGTTTCAGAATTGTATAGATGTGCAAAAACCCTTGAGCATAAGCTAACAACCGCTTACGTAGTTAGGAGCTTTCACCTTTCAAAGCACTTAAAGCAACTTTAATGTTATGTACTGTTTGTATGTTCTGTTGTCTCTCTTATTTTAATCATGACTGAAAATTGCACACTGTAAAGCTCTTTGTCTGCTTTCTGTTATGCATGGATAGGCTTCTTTGCAGCAGTGCTACTTGACACACAGGATTCAGAAAAGCTGTTGCTTCCCCTTCCCTCACCCCCTCAAAAAGATAAGACTCCAGGAAATGTAGGTTCAATAGCAGTGACAAGATAACTGTAAAGAAAGAGTCTATTTATAGACAATGAACGTCAGGAGCATAATGCACTGAATAGCAGAAGAAATTCTTGTGCTGAAAATGTGCACAATGGCAGCTATATATAGCTTTTATTCTGTGTGCTGTATATAGAGCCTGTCTGCAAACAGACAAAAGTATGAAACAGTGCCATGGTCTGCCTTGCTCTGTCAGTACTCTTGAACCCTGATTTTAAGGGTACCATGTGACAGGTAACGGTTTATGAAAGTTTTGTGTACTCCAAATCCAGCATGTGTTCAAACCATCCACAGAGAATGGCTCTGTCCTGAAGCCCTTCAATTTCCTCTTCTAGTCCCCATGCCTTTGGAGCAGGAACATCTTACAGAATTCTTAGTAGTGTTTAAAGAGAACCTTAAACAGGAGGTTTTGTAATGATGATGGCTCTGTGTAACAGCTAATAAGTAAAAAAACATTTGAAAGGAATTCGTGGTGTCTCTTTCTGGTTTTAGACTGCTAAAATATCTTTAGTAGGTAATAGAACCATTATCTTCTGTGACTTTTGTCTGAATTATATATGTATAAAACATGTAAACAAATATAATATTATTATATTTATATATAACAAAATATAAGTATTTCAAATTGAAGTAATTATTTTTCTTAAGAGATTACTGACTATTTTGCTAGGTTTCTTAAATGCCGATAGTTTGGAGGACTATTTAAATTGACAATCTTCTATGAAATAACTTGTTAGAAAACAAAAACCTATAGTGAAAATAGGAAATTACTGTGGAATCTAAAAGGAAATTAGACAATTATGTTTCTTGAGAGAGGTTTGGGCTTATCAGGAAAGAAAATCTTTATGCTACATCTATTTAGTGTGGAGGGTTTGGGGATTCTGTAACAGAATCGTCTGTAGCTATCAGTTGCCTCAGGTTTTTTTTTGTGGGCAGTGTTCTAGTTCTTGTTTCAAAGCGAGACGCTCTGTCTGGAGAAGGAGTGTGATAGCACAATGCAATGAAGCTGGTTTTAACCCTATGTGTGCAGCAATTTAGAGGATCTTTGTCTTTCAATTTAGTCTAAATGTATTCTAAACTTCATTTATTTTTAAACCTTATTGGTATTCCTCAATAGAAAGACCAGAAATAATAATAAAAAAAGATTCTTACAAGCAAGTGCATATGTAATGTTTACATTTTCATTGAGGAAAAGATTTCCTGCACAACCACTCTCAGATAGTCACAAAAGTAAATAGGTTTGAGTTTAGATGAATGTCAATACATCACTTTTAAAGACTGATAAATACTATAGGGGATATCTATCCTCTTCTAAGTGTATTTAGTATAGACAGCATTATAAAAACATAAAGCACTATTAAAGTTAAAGGAACTGAGCAAAGCACAATTCTGATCTTACTGGTACCCAATATCCTTTGAGCTGCTGTGTGAAGGGGTGAAACAGAGTTGTCTGCTGTGCTTTCTTATGGCCTTTTAATTTAGTCCAAGTCAAGATTAATGGTTAAGTGGCAAATAGGGTGAGGTATAAAAATACGTTGTGTTTGGTGTTTGTAGCAGCAGCATGAGCATTATGCATATTAGAAAGAGAGTATCGAGTAAGCTCTTGGAAGTCAGGAAATTCTAACGTTCATGTTTAACTATGAGGCCTCATATTAGCTAACCAACAAGATTCCTTCATGATTTATTGTATGGACTATGCAGCTATTCAGAGAATGAGTTAATGAAGAAGGATTTTGCAGAGCCTTTGCCTTACTTGTTGCAAGTCTGGGAAAATGTTTAATGGAACCAAAAGCAAAAAACAAAACCAGAAGTTAATTGTAAACTTTGAGTAAGGTTAGTAAATGGTTTTACTCACCAGAAAATAGGACGATGGTGGCAGGAAACAGTATCTCCAAAAGCTATATTTCATGAAACTTTGTCCCTTCTACATGCCAGTTGGAGCCAGAACACTGGCACCCATGAAGTCTGTTCATAGACATTACCATGATTTTTTGCATGTGATGCTGACTGGTTTCTCCTCAAGTTTTCTAGCAATTTCATGAATTTTCAGGAATTATTCCTGACCTGGATGAGAAGGCATGTTGGGATATTAGATGTGGGTGATGCCACGCGTGAGGTCAGACTTAGAATTCAGTGTGTGAAACTTGTAACAGGAAGCCACTGAAAATTTAGTGACGCACACAGCTAGATAGCTGAGACCTGGATCTATGACACTTGGGTATGATGTGACTTCCTTCACACCTACATAATGCATTGTCCATTTTTATCTGGTGCTCTAATCTTTAAATTCCTAATTTTGGAAATGGCATAGGGATTTCAGTGTGTATTTAAGGAGCAGAGTTCTGTCATATATGCAGCTTGCAGAGCCTGTTACTTTAAAACATGTAAAAATGTAAATAGTTTGTCACTTTTACAGATTTTGATGTTCGTGATCAGCTGATGATCAACTTATTTTTGTAAGACTGAGGATATTTGATATCTTTTCATATGACTGATATTATTTTGATTTCTTTTTATAAGACTGAGAACATCTTCATAATATTCAAATTTTCCTTTCCATGAAAAATATTTTTAGTGACTACTGCAGTGCACATACAAGCCTATAAATAATACGATTGTTTCACAGACCACTCGTGCTTTCTTAAGAACAAAATAGATCTGTCCTACACTCATTAGTCATGGCTGTGATAAGAGGAAACTAAAATATGTGATGCATC